>ML798223.1:197511-247365 GCA_009831015.1 Picea engelmannii | reverse complement strand
TTAAAATCATTTTCTTTCTTTCTTTCTTTCTTTGTCATCATATCACTCCCCATATTGATTGGATTTTTAAGAAAATATTCCACACATGATATTTTGCATATATAAAATGAAAAACTAAATCTTTTGAACAGTCTTAGAATTTTTTTATTTCATAGAAAGATTAAGTATTTTATCTTATCCTATGGCTTTCATAAGGTAAGCAAAATGTCCCAATGTCTGAAAAACAACTGCCATCAGTTGAGAGACAACAAGGATAATATTACAAACTTTGATTCCACCCCTGCTTTTGCAATACAGAAATACATGCCAATGTTCTGCATACATGTTTGACAACTGAAAAATGGCCACTTAAAAGTTCAAAGCATATACTTAAAGTCTCACCTGAATGTTGGCGAAAACAGGGCCTATATAAGGGCATATATGCATTGCATGGAACTCTCACAAACTACTAGAATGTTGTGTTCAAATCTCTGCTGATTATTATTGAATAGTGGCTTGGAGCATGGGCTTGTAGGACTTCACATTAGATCTATTTGGCTGCATACAATGTTTCTTAAAAATTCTCTACAGTTTGGAAAACTTGACAAGTATACTTTCAACTGAAGAAAATGCCGATAAAGACTACAAATCAAGCCCAATGTCTATTTGGAGGTAAGCTTTCTAAGAAAGGTTTGCATTTAAAGACATGCTGTCAAATACCGATATTGTTTTTGAATAATGTCAGACCTCAACAATATCAACTTTATTACTTGTTGAACCATTCTGTGCAACACAAGCTCCGCATGTTAATCTGCCTTTTCCTTTGCAAGCTTTGCAGAGGGCAACTTCTTTTGTCTCTTCATTACTGTGCACCAACTCATCTCTTTGAAGCCAACCCATGCTCCATCTGTCTCTATCCTGCCACTCATAGTTAAATGAAGATGCTTATCTGAGGACGATTCATTGGCCAATATTCACTAATTCGCTGTTTTTCACCAAAATGTTTTCTAAATCAAAATTGTACAATTTAGAAGGAAGACATCCATATTTTTCCATAAGATGCATAAAACAACCTCAAACTCCAAAGATTTGCATAACTCACAATCATTTTTTCATATAAATACAAAAAAATGTTACTAAAAGTTGTACATTCGTCTTGTTGCATTTCTAAAATTTTACAGATGTTGATATTTGCATAGCCATGATTCACAAATAATGGGCATTTTAATAAAAAGTATAATTCCTTAAAATTATCTTATTTCAACATGGTCTAACTAGATTATGCATCAACTCAAAAAGACTTTGCAGAAACCCCTTTTCGATTTTAACAGTTACTATTCTTGTTTTGTAGGTCATATCATCGGGTAAGGGAGGGGGAAAAAGGGCACCTTAAGATTCTTAGAGTTGATCCAGAAATGGGTGTTTTTGTCACAAGTGGCCACCATCTCCAAGAACCAATCTTTGGCCGATCCCCTCTGCTTTGTATGTACAATGAAATGCCTCCATCCAAAAGTGGTCTCTAAGGCTGTCCATTTGGAGCCTAAGCGACCCCCCCCAACAAATATCAGTTTATAACTCATCGATAAACAATATATAAACATATGCCATTATAGACAGCCCGAGAAAGGTGCAGAAAAAAATGTTTTTTTTGCTACCAGTGGGAACAGCCCGGTTGATTCAACAGAAAATAAATTATTAATGAATAGACCATTTCAATGAAGTGTTAAGCCATCTTCTAGTGGTTTACCCCACCTGTATGGCATGAGCTTCAAAAGGATGAGGCTGGATGGAAGTCCAAGGCAATTTTGGTAAAATAGTTGCACTAAGTGAAGCAAGGTGCACTCTACAACTCAAGTGGGTGTGGGGCGATCCATCAACTCTTCATGTGCCTGTGTAATGGTGCATTGGGTGCATTGAACATAGACACTAGAACAGACCGATCTAAACCCGGATCTGATATCCACCTGAAGGTTTCATACCTAGAATTTATATAAATGTCCACCATATCAAATATTGGAACTAGAGATATGCAACCTTGAGTTGCATATTATACCCAGGTTTAGATGAGTTTGGGCTAGTTACACAAGTGGCCACCATCTCCAAGAACCAATATTTGGCTGATCCCCTCTGCCTTTTATATACAATGTAATGCCTCCATCCAAAAGTGGTCTCTAAGGTTGTCCATTTGGAACCTAAGCAAGCCCCCCCAACACATATAAGTTTATAACACATCGATAAACAATATATAAATATATGCCATTATAGACAGCCCAAGAAAGGTGCAGAAAAATATGTTTTTCATGCTACCATTGGGAACAGCCCAGAAGATTCAATAAGAATTAATGAATAAACCATTTCAATGAAGTGTTAAGTCATCTTCTACTGGTTTACCCCACCTGTATGGCATGAATCATAAAAAAAAAGATGAGGCCAGATCGAAGTCCCAGATGGTTTTGACAGAATAGTCGCACTGAGCGAAGTGAGGTGCATTCTACAACTCAAGTGGTGTGGGATGATCCATCAATTCTTTGTGTGCCCGTGTAACTGTGCATTAACACTAGAACAGACTGATCTAAACCCGGGTCTGGTACGCACCTCAAGGTTGTGAAGCTCGAGGAAGCATACCTAGAGTTTACACAAATGTCCACCATATCAAATATTGGGACTACAGATATGCAACCTTCAGTTGCATATCAAAGCCACGTTTAGATGGGTTTGGGCTAGTTACCCCTCAGACCTTGCACCTAAGCCGCATAAAGTTAAGACTGGTGGTTGTGGGGCAGCTCCTCGGGGTATGTTTCTTGAAACATTTATCAGGAAAAAAAATAATTATAATTAATTTAAAAAAACACTTGGATGACTGAATTTTGGCCAGTAAAAACATACCTATAATCCTGTTGAGATCAACAGGGTTCTTCTTTTGATATCCCCCTCTTCCCAGGCTGCCCTTCCCATCACATTTATCACAAGCAACTCTACCTCTACCTGTACCCAATGTAGGAAGGCATAAACTCTGGTAAGAAGCATACGGGCCTAACAATAATTAATAATTCACACAGAATTTGCATGACCCACATCTCCCACCCGTCAAAAAATCAGAATAAGCACAAGTATAATCACTGAGAGACTGAAATATCAAAGCCTGCACTACAACTGAAACTTACCTTTACAAATTCTGCATGGGAGTTGAGGATACAGAACATCCAAAGGCTTGACAAATAATCCTTCTCCTGCTCCTTTGTTCGCCGAGGATCTCACTCTGGAAACACATATATGCTTCTTCCAATTCTTGTGTAGCAATAGAATTTTACGGCTTGGATAACATTGAGGGTAAGGCGAAAACAAAGCATGGCCACTATGGTGGATAAATGAGAGAGTGCTCATGGTTTAGTTAGCAGAGCAATGGTTATTTTGGGTTGCTCAAACAGACAACTGTTGTTTTTGAAATTGTAATTTGTTTTTGCGTCGTCTTACTAAAAATCTGTGGCTGAGACGAGTTCATAGGCTGCTCCGAAAAAAAAGTGGTGTTGCTTTTGTAATTATAATTTAGTTTCTTGTCTTACAAAATCTGCGAGTGCTGTGAGTTCTCTTCCTATCTGTGAAATTATAAGTATCTGTCGTGGCTAGGGATGGTGACGCATTCATTTTAGATAACTATGTAAATATTTCTTTCGATGAAAAACAAACCTCAAACATATTTGTGTAAATTGTCAATTCGTCACTAGTTTTTGAAGAAGTTATCGAGTGAAGAGTTGCATTATTAGCGGACTCTAAACACCTAACAGGCCTTTGAAAGTGCATCAAAATATTGCTTTGTTTGCATATGGAAATTGCATTTGATTTATTTGAAAATTAAAATATAAATGTATTTTTTTCTTTGCAGTATTTCTTAAAAAAATATTAGTATTATTGATTTGTTTTTAATAAAGAGAAGGATATATTTTTGAATAATGTAATGAGAGAGATTGGTGTTATTTTCCATTAATTATAATGTGGTGGGGGAGATTGGTGTTATTTTCCACTAGTTATATGCAATTTTTTTTTATGGATTGTTGATATTAGATTTAACTTTTGACATCTATTTCAATGTTCCATTAATTGTAATCCTTAGCTATCACATATATTTTTATTTACTCTCTTTCATTTTGGTGCTAGTTATGTTAGCAAATTTTTTTGTTGCACTTTTTATTTTAGGCTTGTGGTTTATCATGGATTTTGGTGGGGGGTGGTGATGTTTATATTGTTGATGATTACCACTTTGTGAGACATCCTCCAGGACACAGACTGAGTGAGTCGGCCTGTGAGAGTGCCCATGAGTTGGGTGTGCCCATGAGATGGGTGTGTCGTTCCTCTCTGAGATTGAGATGGAACGTTGTGTGCCCCTGTGTGGGGTGAGAATGCCCATGAGATGGGTGTGTCATTTGAGATGAAACGATGTGTACCCCTGTGAGGGGTGAAGGTGTCCATGTGATGGGTGTGTCGTTCTCCTATATGTAGAGAGTTGAGACGATGTGGTACTCCAAATTTTTCTCCTGTGAGACTTCTTGAGATAGAGATCTGTTGAGTAGGACGTCCTTGTGGCTGAGCACAGGTGGACGTGCCCCTAGTAGTTGAGCACTAGTGGGTGTGTGAGATCCCTTGTTATATTGTCCAAGATCAAGATTTACCTGTAACCCTAATTGTGATGTAAAGGGTACAGGTCGGCCCCACCATAAAGTGAAAGAGAATTAATGTAAAAGATAATTAATATTGTAATTGTTAATTGTAAAAGATAATTAATATTGTAATTATTAATTGTAAAAGATAATTAATATTGCAATTATTAATTATATTATGAGTTATTGAGGTCGGCCCTATTATGTCAATAGACACCACTTTTGATGTGACCAGTCTAGTATAAATAAAGGTGATTTCCCCATTGAGGAAACACACAACACACGTGTAATTTTGGAAATTTCAGCAAGTACATATTCTAGGGTTGAAGTGCACACCTCTCTTGGGCGCTAGCTTCTTGGTTTTGGAGAGCACCCTTTTGTGTGCTAGGTTTATGGTGTGGGAGGTCTTTATCTTGAGAATATAGAAAAGGATTGTTGGGTTTTCTTCCCTTGTTGAGAAGTGTTTCCCAGGATATTTCTTGTGTTCTTGTGCTTGGTATTTCTTCTTGTGATCTTGGTTATTGCAACAATTGTGAATGGTGTAGCTGCATTTGTTTATGGTTCAAGTAAATGCTAAAAATGAAATTAACATCATGCTTGGGCCTAGCATAGTGAAAATTCAACATGGTATCAGAGAACAGGTCTTGAAGAACCCATTGCACAAGCTTCAAGCAAGTCGTCCTCCTCTTTTGTAGAACCGTACGACCCTCCTAGGGTTTCCAGAAAATCCATACAACCCTCTCTTTTTGGGTGTTCCAGCACTTAATACTTGGAAGTTGGGGCTAAAAATTGCATAGGAGTGTACGTCCTCCCTCAGCGCACCTCCAAAAACTCTCAGAGTGAAATTTCAAGAATTTTGGATTTTTGGCCCTAGGGTTTCTAGGGTTCCGCAATTTTCTGTAGATTTTTGGTTTTAGGGTTTTTGCAGCTCATTAAAGAAGCTTTCAAGCTTACCAGTGTTCTTCTGGACTTCAAGGGTTATTGTTGGCAGTCAAAAGCCCAACAAAACTTGAGTTTGCTAGCCTAGCCTAGCCGTTAGGTTTTCTAGCCCAGTTGGCAAGGGTTTGTGAAGAATTTAAAAATATGATGAACAAAACTATGATGGAAGATAAGCTTGATGGATCAAGCAACTTCAGTTCCTGGAATTCAAGACTTCAGGTCACCCTTGAAGAGGAAGACTTATTGTGGGTGATACAAAATTTTTTTTTACCAGAGACAACTATTGATGAAGAGAAGGAAGAAAGGAAGGAAGATGACATCAAGGCAAGGAAGAAAATCATCTACTCAAGCTCTTACATTGAAGGGCCAACTTCAAAATATCAAGATGACAAAAGGTGACATCGTTGCTATCTTGTTCATGAAGATATCAAAGATCAGAGATCAGCTAGGTGCCATTGGAGAAATCATATCAACACTCTCATGTATGCACTTGTATATATTATTTGTATCATTGTCATGAGGGTACTTGCAAAAGGAAGGAACCTTTGTTGAAATCATGGATCCAAAGGGATCTCAGTGCATTCAGAGGAACAACACACTGGAAGTGAAGACTCCAGGTTTGATTATTTTAATTATCATGCATCTAACCTACATTTCTAAGTTTTCTACATTACAAGTAGGCATTGTAGTTGTGACAACAATCCTTAAATTGTTTTGATTCTAGAGATGTACTCATTATTCTCCTCTAGGAGATATTCTTGTCTTGTTTCCTTTCGTTTGTTTTCTTGTTTCAGGCAGGTTAACAACAAAAGAATATGTTTATCCTTCAGACTTCAGACAGAGTCACTTGACTCAAAGGGAGTCAAAACTATTTGAGAAGGAGGAAGAAAATAACCATCATTTAAGCGACCAAAGAAATGATACATGATCAACATCTACCTATGGTTCTATGGGCAAAAGCATGCATGACAGCAGTATATGTTCAGAACAGGTGTCCTCACCAGATTTTGAAGAACATAACTTCTAAAGAAGCCTTCACCGGAGTGAAGCCTGAGATTGGACACTTCAGGATATTTGGGTGCCCATTATACTTTCATGTACCCAAAGAGAAGTGGTCCAAGCTAAACCCTTCAGGGAGAAAGGGTACATTTGTGGGATACAGTGAATCTTCGAAGGCATATCGGATCTACATCCCTGGTCAGAGACAGAATGAGGTAAGAAGAGATAGCCTTTCAAAGATCCAGAGAATCTCAGATGGAGATTGACAGTGAGACAGTACTTTCTCCCCCTTCAGCAGTTCAAAGGGATACAACCATTATTCCAGTTGATCCAGTTACTCCAATTGATATTCCCAGAGACATTTCAGTAGGCCATAAAAGGCTCGTCTGGGCTAGACAAACTCTGCAATAGGAAGAGGGACATGCGGCTCCTCAAGGCACATCCTGAGAGAGCAATAGACCAAAGAGATTTTCGAGCTACTTTTCAGCCATGAGCCACATCATTGGTTCTGAACCTTCTCTTCATGGAGAAGCGACAGGTGAGTAGGTATGGAAAGATGCCATGACATAAGAATATTAGTCCATCTTGAAGAATGATGTATGGGATATTGTTTTAAGAACATAAGGGAAGTTTGTAGTGACTTCCAAGTGGATCTATAAGATCAATCATGCAGCTGATGGAAGTGTCGAGAAATACAAAGCGAGATTTGTAGCCAGAGGATTCTCACAAGTAGAGGGAGTTGACTATGATGAGACATTTTCTCCAGTATCCCAATACACTTTCATCTGTACTATCATTGCACTAGTTGCATCCATGGGTTGGAAACTACATCAGATGGATGTAAAGACAACCTTTCTCAATGGTGAGATTGAGGAAGAAGTTTATATCAAGCATCCAAGAGGATTTGTGATACACGATGAGAAATCTCATGTGTGTTGGTTGAAGAAAGCTCTGTATGGACTAAAGAAAGCACCTCGTGCTTGGTATGAGAAAATGGATGGATTATTGATGATTTTGGGCTTCAGCAAGAGTGTTTTTTATCCAAACCTATATTATCATATTGTTGGTAATGAGTGCCTAATCTCGGTTCTGTATGTGGATGACTTATTGTTGAATGCAAGCAAGCATTGACTTTTGAATTTGAGATGAAGGATCTAGGTATGATGCACTACTTATTGGGACTAGAAGTATGGCAGAGGACTGATGAGATTTTCCTGAGTCAAGGAAAATATACAGTGGAGATATTGAAGAAGTTCGGTATGACCGATGGTGATGGATTTGAAGAAAATGAATGATGTTTCTACTGATTCAGGCGAGATCGATCCACATTTGTACTGACCGTTGATTGGATCATTGATGTATTTGGTTAACACCAGACCTGATATATGTTATGCAATGAATGTACTTAGTCAATTCATGAGTCAGACGAGACAGACTCACTGGATAGCATCGAAGCATGTATTGAGATATCTATGAGGCACAGTTGGATATGGCCTGAGATATGCCTCCAGTGTAGACTTGAGTTTGCAGCGATATGTCGATGCAGATTGGGAAGGGAGCGCGGTGGATCGGAAGAGCACATCCAGTTGTTGTTTTACCTTGGGGCCTGTCATGGTTTCCTGGTTTAGCAGGAAACACAGCTCTGTGGCCTTGAGTACCGCAGAAGAATAGTATATAGCATTGAGTGTGGTAGTCCACGAAGCAGTGTGGCTTCGCAAGCTCCTGACAGATTTATTTGATCATGAGATGGATCCTACCATTATTCATTGTGATAACCAGATTTGTGTGAATCTCTCTAAGAACCTTGTGTTTCACGATAGATCGAAACACATTGAGATAAAATACCATTATATCATAGACATGGTGCAGAGGAAAGCAGTACACATGCAATAGCTTCCTACACATGAGTGGATTGCAGATATCTTCACCAAACCGCTTGCCAAGACGAAGTTCGAGTACTTTCGTGAGAGACTTGGCCTGGCGGAGAATGCCTCCCTAGTTGAGAGGGAGTGTTGATGATTACAGCTTCGTGATACATCCTCCAAGACACGGACTTAGTGAGTTGACCTGTGAGAGAGCCCATGAGTTGGGTGTGCCCATGAGATGGGTGTGTCGTTCCTCTCTGAGACTGAGATGGAATGTTGCGTGCCCCTGTGTGGGGTGAGAATTCCCATGAGATACGTGTGTCGTTTGAGATGAAACGATGTGTACACCTGTGAGGGGTGAAGGTGCCTATGTGATGGGTGTATCGTTCTCCTCTATGTAAAGAGTTGAGACGATGTGGTACTCTAGATGATTCTCCTATGAGACTCGGTGAGATAGAGATCTGTTGAGTAGGACGTCCTTGTGGCTGAGCACAGGTGGACGTGCCCCTAGTGCCTGAGCACTAGTGGGTGTGTGAGATCCCTTTACTATATTGTCTAAGAGTAGGATTTACCTAATTGTGATGTAAAGTGTACAGGTCAGTCCAACCATAAAGTGAAAGATAATTAATGTAAAATATAATTAATATTGTAATTATTAATTATATTATGAGTTATTGAGGTCGGTCTTGTCGTGCCAATAGACACCACTTTTGATGTGCCTAGTCTAATATAAATAAAGGTGATTTCCCCATTGAGGAAACACACAACACACATGTAATTTTGGAAATTTCAGCAAATACATATTCTAGGGCTGAAGTGCGCACCTCTCTTGGGCATTATCTTCTTGGTTTTGGAGAGCACCCTTTTGTGTTCTAGGTCTATGGCGTGGGAGGTATTTCTCTTGAGAATATAGCAAAGGATTGTTGGGTTTTCTTCCCTTGTTGAGAAGGGTTTCCTAGGATCTTTCTTGTGTTCTTGTGCATGGTATTTCTTCTTGTGATCTTGGTTATTGCGGCGATTGTGAATGGTGTAGTTGCATTTGTTTATGGTTCAAGTAAATGCTAAAAATGAAATAAACATCATGCTTGAGCCTAGCATAGTGAAAATTCAACATATATTTGAGTATCCATAAAGGAAGATTGCGTTTTGGATATGAGACTTACAATTGGGTGTTGCAATGACAATGTTGTCACAAAGTTTTGTTATCTTACAAATGCAAACGCTCAGGATGCAAAAATTTGCAAAGGTCAATGCAATAAAGTTACTCAACAATTAAACTATGTTGAGCTAGAATTACGCACTTGGGTTGAAATCCCCTCATGCCCTTGATTGGGGCATTATATTTGTTTGCATTGCTCTTGCATGCATCTACATGTTTAGATATTGTAAAGAATTAAATGTTTTCGTAGAAGTGTTTGTAATTGAGGGTTGACCTATGGATCCAAGTAGCAAATCTGATGAAAAAGAAAGCTATAAATTCCCATGAAATGCCATTATGTAAGGCACAAGTGGGAGCTCTTTTTAGACTACAACATGTTCTTTATCGACTTCTCATGGCTAAACATATTTGTGTTCTTGTGTATCTGATTGGGTATTCAAAGTAGTTAGATTAGTTGAGTACTCTATAGTCGTTTCCTTTACTATTATATATTAACACAGAATTATGTTGTACATGAGTTAGGTAAGTAAAGATAAGATAAGTAAACTTAGTTCATTGGTTATGCATGCAACATATAAAACAAAAGTTTGATCTATAATTAGGTTCCTCGTGCTTATGCATTTCTATTGTTCAACAATATACAACTTACCATTGGTTATTTTACCTAAAGTACATTATACACTGCAACATTTAAGTTTGTTTGTCGTCTTGCAATGGTAAGTCAACAACCCATTATCATCTAAAATATTTAATTCTTTCCCTATCCCAAAATCTAGGACAAAGTGCCACTAATGGTGGGAAGAAGTTGGTCACCCTCTACACTCCCAACCTCCTTGCTCAATAGCTAAATGTGATGTTAGCAAAGGTGGCCAATTTCACAATTTCTCTTCCACACATGCTTTAGACTATTAGATCCAATCTTGCAAATGCAACATTTATAAAAGAGGAATAAGTTGTTGTTGTTGATAAATTGATTAAAGGATCCTTACTTCACATGCATAACACTAATACTTCCTCGAGTTTAGAAACTTCATTCTCTCTTATGCCTACACATGTGTTATAGCTATATTTGATCACCGCTAACCACCTATGCTTTTCTTGGCTAGCTACCCATGATTTCTCCATGATTTCTCACTCCTTTTATATATTTTTTTATCTTGTCACTTGATGCTCGTGAGTTTCCTTTTGACAACTCGTGAGTTGCTCACTAGTTCCCTTCATGCAACCTATGAACACCTGCAAAATGGCATAAAAAAAAAGACAAAATGCATGGTCCTGAGCAGAGATCATAGAGGTCGTAACTTCAAACACCTCAAATCTCAAGTCCCAATTACCATAACTACTTTTCCATCATATAAATAAGAGTTCTATGTTGGGGGAGGGGGATAAGGCTAGTCATTATACTTTCATGTTGGAGTATTCTCTAGAGATTTGCATAGATTTTTTTTATATAGTCTCTATGATTAGGACCCCTTGGCTCTGAAGTCTTGTCTAGTCTTGTGTAGGGTCTAAATCATCTTTGGTTTTCCCTACCAAAGTAAGACCATGACTCATGGGTTGAGTTGAGATTGATAACTGGCTTAGGTTAGAGGAACCTATACTTGGGTGATGAAGGTGTCGGTAACAAGAATTAGGTAAAATATTGTTGTTACATTTACATTATATATAAATATCTTTCTTCTCCCCTCCCCAACCCACCCAAATTCAAGGTGTGTTAATATCTTGATTTGTTTTGAGTTTAATGAATTATGGATGGAAAATATTTTCCTGATGTCAATTAGAATTCATTTATAACAAGTTTATATTATTTATGTATATGATTGATTGAGTTTAAGGAAGGTTGTTTCTTGACTTATGTCTACATTTGGAGAAAGGCATTGTGATAGAGGTTTATAATCATGGTTTCTTGAAAAGGTCAAGGGGGATTCTACCTATATTCCAGGGTATTTTCCTCTACTATCTCTTTCACATTCAATAATATAACTTGAAAATTCTGGAAAAAAAGTTAGTTGTCTTTATCTACTCTATTGGTGAGTTCAACCCTACTCACTAGGGACATTTTCCAAAAAGAGAAAGGGAAACTCCAATAGGGAGAATTCCTTTAATTCATCCTACTAGGGTTGTCCTCCTCCTAGTGCTCGTATGGCTTTGCAGTTTGGTTAGATTATGTCTCTATCAACTTCTCTCTGTTAATATAGTATCTAGAAAATTTCAAGTTTCTTGCTTGTTCCTTTCAATGTTTCACTTGCTTAGTTGTCTACTCATGACTATGTTCGATTATAGTAGTGAGTGCTCGCTACTTTCCCTTGGACAACATGTGAGCATTCACAAGTTGCCTTCTTGCAACCTACAAGTGGAACACAAGTTTCCTTTGTGCAACCTGTGAGCTTATCCGATAACAAAAGGAAAACTTTTACATGCTTGAAACTCACCCTTATAGTTTGAGGTTATATTCAAATTTGAGAGGCTTGATCTTCAAGTTCAAAATTTGGCATTGCTTTTGATGTTAGTCTTTGCATCAAAGTTGAAAAAGAGTTTAAACATCCAAAAATTATTTTTCTCTTTTAGACATCTTTTGAGTAGTTTTTGAAGTTGCATTTCCATTTTGAAATTGGTTATAGGCTTCATGTTAAAAATATGAAAATTGCATTCATAGTTTAGATTGGTCCCTTTAGCTTGCTTGAATTTGAAGTAGTTTCAAGGATTGAGTTGTTTCTATTGAAAGAAAAGCATAAGTGTTTATTTGCATTTGTCAATTTCTTCATGTTTTTTAGTTGCATCCTTGAGTCTTAAAAACATCATCTTAGTCTCATTAGGCTAGCTTTGAGTAATAACAACCTATTAAAAGAAACACATAATTAAAAACAAGTAGACTTGTTTTTATTTCTAGAAAAGCAACAATAGTCTAGGTTGTAAGGCCTTGGTGAAGGTTGGAGAGTAAATTCTCCAAGGTTGTTAAAACAAAACTAGGATTGATTAAAGAGAGTTAAAAGACAATTAGTAATGAGAAGTGAGAAGTACTTGTCAGGATTAAACTGCCTATAACATAGGCATCAAGCACTAGTTCAAACCATTTCAAGTGTTGAGATTCTCCCCTTGCACTTGAGTGGTGGATGGATGTGTAATAGGGGACTTTTGTGGAATTGGCATGTTACTCGAAGTAATGCCTCTTTCCTAGAATTTCAATCGCAAGACGAAGTCCTATCCCCTCCTAAAGTACAATCTTGAAACATGAATGTTTTGCTTGGTTAGGATACCTATTGTGAAGTGGCATCCTTAGTTTCCTTTCCTAGGTTCATGATAGGTGACTGCAAATGGGAAGTGCTTGTAGTGGCTAGGACATATAGTAAATCCCGGTCTCATCTCCCCTGGATGATTTTTGTCTTTGCGAGGGAGATTGTTCATTGGTTGATAGATTTATAGAAGGTTACTATAATTATTCCTCATGCCATAGCTAGTTGTAATTGGGCCCTCTTTCGGCTCTTCACTTATTAGACTCAAGAATCAACCACCTTGAACTGATCCTTAGGAGAGTGTGTCTACTTGTTGATTACTTGAAGGGATTGTTACCCTCTATGCCTAGGGGTAGCTAGAGGATATCATGTTTCATGGCCCACAATGAAGATAGTGATACCAACCATGATGATGATCAGGATGTCCACACATAACATCCCAACATCCCCCCTCAGATTTCCTCTTCTACTTCAAATCAACCAAGCTCATCACATCCAGTCAACTTAGTGTATGGGAGAAGGTAAGCCACTGTCACCATAAGGTAGGTTAGTCCTTATTTCATGCGAAGTGTTGTGCTTAATTTACTAGGCACATGAATGAGGATTGTTGGTTGAAGTTGGATAATGGATCACTAGCTCAAGAAGTTATGTTTGTTGCCTTGTTTCACCTTGGTGTCCATCATATATTCCCTAGTCCTGTGTTGTCACCTCGTAGGGAAAAGGGGTACTACTGGGGGGCCCTCACAAAGGTAATATTACATTCCCCGCCATACTTAAAACTTTCCATCCTAGAGCATGTCGCAATGTACTAAACTACGATAATGGATTTTGCTTCATTCTCTCATGAGAAGATAGGTTGAAGGCCCAGAGGTTGATTTAAGTTGCTACTAAAAGAATAAAATAATGATGCTAAAGAAAGAAAGGATTGATAGCAAAGGACTCTCAAAATCCAGTCCAAACTTGAGCTCTTCCCTTTCCACGTTCACATCAGTCCCAAACAGTGATGTTATAGCTTGAAACCTTATAAAATGGGAATTGCAAATATGATAAAAGGAAAAATAAAAAGGAAGACAAAGGGGTTTGGAAGAACATGGTTCTTAGAAAGTGGTAACTCAAGAGCAAGTGCACCCTCCACAAAGGCACTCATAGAAATGGAACCAATGATGCCATAAGCCATGAAGTAACCCCAACATGTACCACTATCACACTTACTCTTGAAGGGTTCTTTTATTTCACTATTTCCCTCGAGACATATCCCTCTACCTGGGTCTTTTCTTTCACTATTTTGGTTGGCACACCTAATAGGGTCAGATGAAGGTCCTCCCATATTCAAACTTTCCAACTTACATAAATTCATTAGTTAGTGTGATATTAGAAGGGGATATTGAAGTGAATTGTTCACGTGGCTTATATCTTAAGTAAAGCTTACTTTGCACGATTTAAGGATTGGTATATCTTATGAACATTATTGATTTCATATTTTGATTTGATTTGGATGTCGTGACATGCTTCCTGAAGGGCACCCTGAGATTTCACCCATGACATTGTTGTTGATGCTAGTGGTAGTATCAGACATGTATTTCCACACATGTCTATGTGTCTAGACATGTGGAAATCGTCCAAAGCCTTCTACTCTTGAATTTAAAAGGAATTATTAAAGTAAATTTATTTTATTAATTAATTGTGTAATTAGTTAATTGAGTTATTTAAGGAAAGAGATAAAAGTAACGAGCATGTTTCTAAATCTCAAGTGGGTGTGAGAATTAATCTCAATCGTCAATCGCTTTGGAGATTAGAAATAGATTATAACTCATGATTATAAAATCAAGGCTAGGGTGAAGGAGGAAGACACTTGACATATAGTATTGGATAATGAAGGACTGTGATTCAATATATTGGATAGGTGGAGAAGGAATTCCATCTAGAGATCAAGTCAAGGAGAAGAGAGAACAAAGGAAGCACAGGTGGGTTTCAGTCAAAGGAAGCCATAGGAGAGTGTCACGTCGTATGAAGCTTGTCTTACAAACTTTCGATACATGTATGCAGGCCTTAGTGGAGATAGTCGCGTACATATGCAGGGTTGTTGAAGAAAATTCACGTACACCTCGAAAAAAGTGAAGTTATGGTTTGTACAACAGGTTAGACTTTGTCGAGTTTGTCTATATTTGTATTTATCTCAGTGGGCCATTATCCATGTTACGGGAGCCCTGATTTTAGCATAATAAAATCAGTCTTAGCATCGGTTTTCCCTTCGAGGTTTTTTCAAGGGTATCTACCCAAAAATTTTGGTGTTTATGTGTGCTTGATTTGGTTTCCTTGTTTATGCTTCTGTTGCATGTTTAGTTGATTACTTAGTTGTGCTTTAATTCAATAAGTGATTTATTTGAAATTAACTGTTGGGTGTTGGGTAGGAGAAATATCAACATGGTATCATAGCTTGATCTGTAAAGGGAGGAAACCAAGTACACGATCTCAAATCCATAGCAGATCCATAACTAGCAGGTGGAAATCGAAGGACATATTTTAGGGAAACAGTCATACAGAGGAAGAACTAAGTTTTTGCAGGTTTACTGAGGTTTACACAAGTCACAAAAAGCATAGTCACGTAGATATGTGGGATTCTTTGAGCACAATTGCATATACGTGGGTCACAGTGGTCACAGTCACGTACATACATGGGTTTTAGTTATCACATTTGTGTACATACATGGGTTTCAGTGATCACAGTCGCGTATATACGTGAGATCTAGTGGTGGTTGTCACGTACAAGTCTGTATAGGTCAGTACAGGGGAAGTTTTCAGCAACAGGTTATTTCCAAGGTAGGTTATCAGATCTCAGGGATGGAAGCAACATCGTTAAGAGTTGAAGATAGATTGGATGGAGCATCCAATTTCCTCTCTTGGAAAACAAGAGTAACTTTGGTTTTTAAGGAGTATGACCTTTGGGAGTTAGTGGACAAAGTTGTTACTCCACCGACACATCTAGCAGCTTTGGAAGTTCACAAAAAGAAAGAGATCAAAGCACATAGGGTCATCTTAGATTCAGTGAAGGATCATCTAATTCCTCACTTATCTTAGAAGAAGACGACCAAAGAGATGTTTGATGTCTTGGTAGGGTTATTCTAGAGAAAAAACATGAATAGGAAGATGATCTTAAGGAATAAACTCAAATTGGTGCAGATGTATATATCTTATAATGTTACTAGCTATCTCATGAGGATCACACAGGTGTGTGATTAGCTTGCAACCATAGGGGATAAAACAGAGGACGTGGATCTTGTGAATGTGGCATTAAATTGTCTTATGAAGTCATGGGAACCATTTATCAAATTATTTTGTGCTCGGGAACATATCCCAGATTGGCAGAGACTTTGGGATGATTTCATCCAGGAAGAGACTCAGGAGGAGTCCAAGAGAAATAAGGAGAGAGGTAGTGAATAAAACTTGTCTCTTGTCAGTAAGACAAGGAAGGGAAAAGGAAAGATTTCTAGAAAGAAGGGTAATAGTGATGGAGGTTCATCACAACCAGGGAAGAAGAAGGACTTGAGTAAAATCAAGTGCTTCTCATGCCATAAGAATGGACATTATGCATCTTAGTGTTCAGAGAAGAAGAACAAGGGTAATGGAAATACATAAACAACAACATCAACAAAGACACAACTTGATGAGTTTGTAGTGAAGTTTGAGAAGGATTACTCACTGGTTTATTTCCCTTTTATGAGCACAACTACAAGGAGTGCTTGGTTCCTTGACAATGTTGCATCTCGTCGTATGATAGAAGCATGGGAGCTATTTAGCAGTCTAATGGAGAGTGACTCATATGTTCATCTGGAGCTTGGTGATGATGCCAGGTATACAATGAAGGGAGATGGAAAAATTGCGTTCCAGCTCGAGTCAGGGGGTTCGTTGGATGCCCAAGATGTGATTTACGTACCAGGTTTGAAGAAGAATTTTCTTTCAGTATCAGCTATGGAGGACAAGGTTTTTACCATTAATTTTCAGATAGGGAAAGTACTCATACGTCTAGAGAAAGATATCTTGGATAATGCAATGATCATTGGGTTTAGAGAAGCCACTTTGTACAAGTTACAGGGAAATCCTATTCAGGATTTGGTGCATGACAGAGACAACCTATGTGAGTTGTGTCACAGGAGGTTGGGACACCTACACTATAGGGAATTTTCAATTCTAAGGGGGATTGTTACAGGTCTTCCAGAGTTCATAATTGAGAATTAGTGAGTGTGCAAAGGGTGTGCACTTGGAAAGAATGCTAAGGTTGTTTTTCCTAGAAATGAGAGTATGTACAAGGGGATCTTGGATCGTATCCATTCATATGTGAGCGGGACTATGTCAGTAGCATCATTATAGGGATCATCATACTATGTGACATGTATTGATGATTTTTCTAGGAAAACCTAGATCTTCTTTACGAAGACCAAGGATGAGGTCTTCAATTAGTTTTAGGAGTTTAGAGATCAGGTAGAGAACCTAAAAGGTAAGAAGATCAAGGTCTCGAGGTCGGATAATGGGGGAGAGTACACCTCCAATGAATTCAAGGATTTATGCAAGGAGGCAAGGATCAAGAGGGATTTGACAGTCTCATACAAACCTCAACAAAATGGGGTTACAAAGAGAAAGAACAGGTCCATCATTGGTTCTTTCAGGGATATGATGCATGACTAGGAGTTTCCTATGTTCCTATGGGCAGAGGCATGTAGCACAGTGGTGTATGTGCATAAAAAGAGTCCTCACAGGATATTGAGGGAAAAGACTCCGGAGGAGGAATTCTCAAGGGTGAATCTAGAGGTATGACATTTGAGTATATTTGGTTGTCCATTCTACATCCATGCTCCTATGAAGAAGAGGACGGAGTTGGAGCCTTTGGGACAGAAGGGTATATTTTCGGGGTATAGTGAGACCTCAAAGGATCACAATATCTTCATTCCAGCACAGTGGAAGAGATTTGTGAGTATATATGTTAAGTTCAAGGAGAACTTTGACAACTAGTAGTACTTAGGAGTCATCAATAGTGATAGAGAATGAAGAGCAATGGGATCTGAAGGATGAGAAACAATCAACAGTTCAAAATTCAGTTGGGGAGGAGGAGTTATCCCCTTCTAGTCTTGTTAGGAGCCTTCGATGGCTATTATAGACATTGAGGGATGTTGGTGAGGCTCCTATGAGTGTGGTCAGAGAGCGAAGGCCTCCAAAGAATTTTATGAACTATATGGCGCTTATGAGTAGGATCATTGATGTTGAGCCTTCCAGTTTTGAAGAAGTAACAAATTAGCAAGTATGGTGGGATGCCATGGTAGAGGAATACACCTCTATTATGAGGAATGATGTTTGGGACATAGTGCCAATACCATAGGGAAAGCCAGTTGTGATTTCCAGGTGACTATACAAGATCAAGCATGTTGCAAGTGGTAGCATCGAGAAGTTCAAAGTGAGGTTTGTGGTGAGAGGGTTCTCCCAGAAAGAGAGAGTGGACTACGAGGAGACATTTTCTCCAGTTGTCGGGTATGCTTATATTCGAGTTGTTATTTCTATTGCTTCAGTTAAAATGTGGAGGATACATTAGATGGATGTGAAAACAACTTTCCTCAATGAGATCATTGAGGAAGAAGTATACATAGAGAAACCACAGGGATTTGAGGTACATGAGAGGGAGTCTCATGTGTGTAGGCTTAAGAAATCCTTGTACGGACTTAGATAAGCACCCAGGGCGTGGTATTTCAGAATTGATGGATATTTGTAGAGTATGAGCTTTACCAAGAGTGAGGCAGATCCTAACTTGTACTTCATACTTGTTGGGTTGGATCCACTCATCTTGGTTATGTATGTTGATGATTGATTTCTCACAGGTGCAAAGGAGCTTATTGTGGGGTGCAAAGTGGATTTAGTGGGTGAGTTCGATATGGAGGACATTGGATTGATGCATTATTTCTTTGGGTTAGAGGTATGGCAGGTATCGGGAGAGATATTCCTTGGACAAGGGAAGTATGCAGTAGATATCTTGAGGAGATTCAAGATGGAGGAATGTAAACCAATGGCTACACCTATGATTACCAATCTGAAGAAGGTGGTGACTTCATATACAGAGTTGGTGGATCCTAGGACATACAAGTAGTTGATAGGGTCCTTGATGTATTTGGTCAACAATAGGCCAGATATTTGTTTTATTGTGAACACCTTGAGTCAATTCATGGTGGATTTGAGGGAGGTGCATTGAATCACAACAAAACATATGCTCAGGTACTTGAGAGGTATAATGGAGTATGTATTGAGGTATCTTGGAGGATATGGGGTGAATTTGCAAGGATATATAGACTCTGACTGGGTAGGTAGTGCAGTGGACAGAAAAAACACCTCAGGGTGTGTTGATGGCCGAAAATGACCATGTTCAACATTATAATGAGATCACCCGGTCAGGGTCCCAATTAGACCCTTTTCCATTTGGGATGGTGATTCCAACTAGTTCTATGGGTCTCCAGTTACCCTTGTCCTAAGACTAGCCTAATCTAATGTTAGTCTAATAAGGACTATTCTATATATACAAAGATATATACACAACTTTTTATCTGCTAATGTATATTGTTACCTATTTTTATCAACAAACAAAAGGAAAGGGATTACTCTCTTACAACATGATTACAAGAAAGTAACCCTAAGGCTGACACAAGGGCTCAACTACACCACACTGGATTTCACTCATGTGAAAGGAGACTTTATGGACCTAAATGCAAATGTAGGTTTAATCTAAGATGCAAGCGATAAAGGAAAATGTAATATATCCGATATTGATTAGGACAAGACATAGATCTCATCCAAATGAAGAGAAAAATTATAAAAATGGGAGAGGACTGATATTGAATTCAATATTATGATTCACTTGCAAATCATAGAAACATTTCATATGATTTGCAAGTTATTCATGCAAATATGCAATGTAATGAATTAAATAAATAGTTATTCAAATCAATCAAAACATATACATAAACTCAGTCAAATAGGTTCAATGTAAGATCTACTATCATATTGAAGAAGTAGTTCTTTCAATGCAACACTAATTAAAGTAAAACAAGATTATAATTAAATGAAAAATAGGTATCATTACCTACAATTAAATTTCCATGAATCTATAATCAAATTCTGATTAAAATCTATTATTCTTTGTAAAGATAGCTTTAAATAAATTAAAGATTTAAATCATAGCTAAATAATCAATAAGAAACAACAACAAGATACAAATTATACAATAGTGCACAAAATGGAACTTGTCATTAGCTTCCATTAAATATGTCTTTATACAACCCTCTGAAATTCCACAGAAAGAAAGATCACTTCAATACAATAGTGTCTTCAAGATTTTTTTCTTACTGCAGAACTATTCCCATAAGTTTCAGATCTGGAACCCCCATACAACCTAAATAAATAGCGTTTTATACATTTTTTTCCTTCAGGTCGAATCTTCCTTGAGTCATCCAAAACTTGCTCATCAATTGGCCACAAAATTCAGAACAAAATCAACTACAGAATTTGCAAAATGTTAATTTTGGATAGAACCTTCCCCAAAAAATCATCATATCTCCCAAATGGTTTAGCATGTTCGCAAATACTTTTAGGATAAGGTAAATGGGCATGTTTCTGAAGTGGGTTTTCAACCGTTTGAAGACATTCCTCATTGATCACCCAGAAATCGACCTGCAAACTATTGATCACCCAGAAATCGACCTGCAAACTTTCTCCCCGTGAGATGGTTGTAACAACAAATCTGAGAAATTATGTTTTTTTCCAAATAATATTTCACCCAAAATATTAACTTTCTGAGGAAGCAGGTTTTACAAGAAGTAAATTGACCCATTCTACAAGTGGGTTTTCGACCATTTTGGGAAATTCCTCTCTAATCGCTCGGAGCTTGACCTGCAAAATTGTTTCTTGTGAGTTGGTCGTAACAACAAAACTGGTCTGCCTCCTTCCTGATAAGATTTCTCCCAAACGGTTGATATTCTAGTAGAATCCTTTTAGGATAGGATAATTGACCCTGTTTCAGAAGTGGGTTTTCAATTGTTTGAATATATGTCTCATCGTTTGTTCAGAATGAAAGTTGGAAGATGCCCCCCTGAAACTGATATGAATTTTCCATTTGATGTTTCCCAAGCATTATGTCTGGTAGAGATGAATAATTTTAACTGAATGAATTATTTTGGGCATGTCTTAGAGACTATAGTTGAACTACATATTTGTAATAGACACTTATAACAAAAATAAATTAATTTAATAACAAAAATCTATTAAAAAATGAACTACAAGATCTCCAAATCTTAATTAACCAAATTTAATTAATAAAATCTAATCTAATTGATATCACTTATTCTAAATATACTAGATTGGGCATTATATTTTGATATTTGAGAATATTTTGCAAATAAGGTTTAATAAACACTCAATTGTTGGCAAATTTTAATCAACCAATTGAAACATATTTTAGAATCACATGTTAATTATTGAATGATAAAAATATTCCTCATAATGTTGTTTCAGAACAAAATGAATATGAGGAATTCACATTAAAACTACTATCAATAATTAACCAAGTTGTTGTGATATAATAATGTCCAATGAAAAACCAATCCAATCATCTAAATGATAAAATATTTACATGACTATATAAGAAAATCAAACCAAACCAATCATATCAATGGAAAGATATCAATGAGAGGAAGATGATGAGAATGTGAAAAGGATAAACACGACATAAAAAACACTAGAGATAGAAAACCAAAAAACAAATCAAGGTGACATTACCAAAATTAATAAGGGGACCCCTTTAATTTTTGAGAAAATTATGGGGGGTTGTTGGGCCCTTCGTTTTGATGAATAGAAGTTGTGCACGACATATTGCAGCTTCATTTTGGAGAATAGAAGTTGTGAAAGCTGTCGAGGAGTTGGACAACAGACTAAGGAAAGAAACATAAAGCGATTGAAAGGACAACGCGACATTAGTTTTGATGAAAGAGGTTGCAACAAGATCAAGAATAAGAGAGAACTCTCAAGCTCTCAACCAACAAACTCAAAGATCAGATTATATATAAGAGACAGATAGGATTGTAAAAGGGTTGTTGGGCTGGAGTGTTGTTGTTATGGTTTCTAGGGTTGTTAGTCTGAGATTAGTACTGTTATTGTTGTTGTTAGAAATGATGTTGTGACGAGAGTCACTGTTGTAATGGTCCATATTGTTAGCATAGCCGAGTTTAGAGGATCTAGGTAAGAACCATACTATCAATGTATCAAAGTTTTGTATAATTCTAGATGTAGAGGAGCAAGAGACTGTAACACTGTCTCATATATGATGAAGAGCATCCTCTGATTACTTGTGTATGAGGATTGAGATGTGAGAAGAAATTGATATGTTAATATAACTGGAGGCCCAAATTTTGAATATGTATCATGTGTATTTAGTCTTATGCATGTATGGAATGTTGCTCTGCATTATATTTTATGTATGATATAATTAAATGCTTCCTTATGAATGGCGACGCAACTCTGTCTCTTTATTCCTAGTTAGAATATGTTCAGAACTGTTATAGGTTTAATCTATCTTGTGCAAGACTACCATGAATCATGATAACTCAGAGGTTTGTCTAAGTATTCTCCTTACCCTTCCCTCTCTTTCTTGTCTCAACTGTGCTTTGGGTGAGACTTATTCCCTCCTGGGAAGATGAAAATGCCAGCGCTCTAGACTACTTCGGTACCTTTTGTTGGTAACTTAAGAAGGACCTTGGTCTGATCACTTTTGCACCAACAAAATGGTTTCATTGCCGGGACTTGTGATTTAAAAGGGAACCTGTGAGGAGAATGCTTTCGTAGATATATAGATCTGAGATTCGACAATGGTGGGAATGAAACTGTGATGCATTTATATGGAAGGAAGCGGAGTTGCAAGGTAAAAGAAAGAAGGATACAATATATTTTGTCTTTTACTCAGAAAGATCGAGCGACCAGTATGAGATATTCTAGGTAAAATTCTCGGAAGAACTATTCCATTAGATAGATCGGCTCCAAGAAGCTCCATAATTCCAAGAACATGTCAAGAAGACCTGCACTTGGGATACAGAGAATATCACAACACTTCATCAGTTGGATCACCAAATCATGTGAGCAGTCCATTTCTGGGTTAATACGACTCTGGAGGGATACATCGTTGAATTCCTAGCTGAGAATCACCAATATTTTTCACGGGCGGAAGAAATTTTCAAGAAAGGTGCACGCGAAATACTGGTGAGGGAAATTCCCCTATGGATCAAAGTATTCTTGATGGAGGAGGGGATGATAACTATTCCCTCGACTGAGATGGCAGCCTAAACACCTATGCTTGGGGTAGGGTGATTTTGGGGTATGATCATGACCTAAGAATGGGAAAGGGTTCTTTGACAGACAGGGGAAGATCAAGAAACGAGTGTAATAAACGAGCGAGCCTTAAGGAGAGCCACCATTGTTGAGAAGTGGTGGCGCAAAAAGATAAATAAAGCAATGAAGCAATCTAAGGTGTTGTGGAAAGAAATTGGATCAAGAGGAACATATGAAAGAAAGAAGGAAGAGTTGAGGAAGGTAAGAAGCCAAGAAAGACTGGCCAGACTATGATTACAACAGAGAGAAGAACATAGAGGAAGGAGTCCCCAGATGGGTGGATGATAAGAATAATGCAAAGAAGCAAGGGAAGATGAAGTAGGTCTGGACCTTGCAGGAGATCAAGAATATTCATCCCCGATATTAGGAAACATTGAGAATCATGTAGAGAAGGTTGCTCCATAGGAAGAGAACGAGACCCCCCCAAATAAAAGAAAATTGCCCAGAAGTCAGTGGAACCAGCCCCAAATCACCCATCCCCCAGGTGTCCTCTATACCCATGGTAAATTCTACACCGCCTACTTATGTTATTTCTATTCCATCGCATCCAATTAATCAAAATCAATCTGTAAGTGTAAATGATGGGAGGATATTAGGTGCAAAAGTGATAAGACCATATTGAAATGACACTCACCATAATACCTGGATTGTACCTCATGGAGCAAGACCCAATGTCTTTCAGAAGCTAGCTGATGTGGTGGATACCGTTGTGATGAACCTGGACCTGTGGTGGTGAGGTGGGTCTCTATATGTGCAAGTGGACATTGTTGGTCAAGTTGTGTCTCAATACTCCATGTTTGCAACCGGAGGACCTCGAGACATCATCTCCTTAGTTATCCTTAAGAGTTGGGGATAACACTAACAATCCTCGAAACATTGTACCTCCACAATAAGGTAATTAGGGCACCCCTTTGTAAGAGGATAATACATTGGATGCCAACACCTATACATGTAAGAAGGATATTAATGTCAAGAATCAAGTTCGTAATTACAATGCTCATAAGCTTGGATCTACTAAGAAGGATGAATCCATGTCACATCCAATTTTCCCTCTTCATATACAAAATCCAGTGATTGATATGATGTTTCACCCTCCTAAGGGTGTTTTATGAAGGCTTGCACATAACCCAAATGTATGAGTTGCTTAACTACAATATTTTTGAGGATTTAGATCATGCACCCTATGCCATGTCTACCATTGGAAGTCCTTTAGAGCTTCCCCCCCCCACAATGAAAGGAATTATTGAATGTTGTTTGTGGTATTTACCCTTCTGATGCTTGTTTAATAACATTTGAACTGGAATAGTCTCAACCTAAGCCTCCCCACCACATCACTTTTAAGATCTAAGTATCTTTACATGACACAATTATTCTTAGGTGTGCGGTTGATGAAGGGGATTGTACTGGTTTCATGTCCTTGTCATGTTGCAGAGCCTTTGGTTCTCCTAAGCTTATTCCTTTAGCCATAATGTTAAGGATTTGATGGTCATTCATTCAAACCCCATGGAATTATTCCAGCATTCCCAATTGAACTGGGGGTTAAAATTGTTCCAATAGAGGTTGAATTTATTGACGCTCCTTTAAACTACAACCTTTTATTGGGATGTAGTTGGACATATTCATTGACAACTATTGCATCTTTAGTGTTTTGAGCATTTCAATTCGCTCATGAGGGGTAGATTGCCACTATTGACTAGTTGTCTTATTGTATGATTGATGTCGTTTCTAACATTGGGTATAATGTCTCGATGGTGGATAATCCTAAGGGGATATATGAAATTATCAATGTTGGGATGTTTAAGGACTCGTCCTCGATAGTTACTTTATCTTTCCTTCTATTGGTGTGCTATATAGCATGTTCACTTGCATATGTGATCTCTTTACTCATCGTTGACTTTGTGGTTGATTTCTAGATGTCCTATTTTGAGGAGAACATTGAACCAATGCATTTTGTTCCTTTCAAATTTTCATACTTTGGAAAAGACCCATGGATCATGCTAGACCCATCTGCATTTGTGTCAGAAAATAGATATGTAGGTTTAGTTGTGCCATTTTTTGCAGTTAAAGCCTCTTATTAATCCATTTAGATGACATCCAAAGACTTTGATCAAAATATTCCTCCTCATGAGAATTATTATTAATTTTTGTCACCTATGTTGGCCTTCAACCCCCCCTAACTTGCAAGATTTGTTGGCACAGGGGTAGACCAAGGGTTTAGCTCCAAGAGCACACCAACAAGACCTAACTACTGGCCCTTTCGGCAACACTTGTGAGGCAGATGCAGTCTCACCCAAAGTAGCTATGGGGGGGTTGCAGGACAGATATGTCTATAACCAAAGGGAACACCAAGTGGATCTAATACAAGAGCAATACATCATTTATATATCACTTACTAGTCCATATCTACTCCGCATAACTATCTATCAAATCTAACACAGTAATGCAATAAAAATATACCAAATGACAAAGAACAGAGCATCAATCACTCACACAACACAAGATATACGTGGTTCACCCTCTCTCTAGGGATACGTCCACATAACTGTGCTTTATAATATATTAAGATGAAGCATACAGTTCTTGTCTATTCTCTCAGCTAACAGATCTTCTTTCTTCTCCTCTCTATCTCTCCCCTTCCTGCACACCCAGCTACAGGACTGATCTTCGCACCCAGCTGAAGATCTTACAATACCAGAAGGCTCTACACTCAACACTTCTCTCACACACAATAGTAATGAATCCTCAATCAACTTAGTACCTGTTATCGCTCAGTTTGTAGTTTAGGTCAAGTAGCTGAAAGGTAAGGGTCAAACTGGCATAACAGGAGCTTCCCCACCCACTGTCACCTCGATGGGGGGCTCTTTCTATTCAGGGTGGCTAAACCCAAGGGAGATGTCCCTGGTAATCTGGGGTTTTGAAAGGGAAAAAGGTTTAAAGGATTAAGGTGAGTTTTCCCTTCACAGATTACTGCCAAGAAGATAGTCAAAAATGAAGAAATACCACAGAAGAGGTACTTGTTTGCGAGACAAGACAATAATGATACTAGTACATGCAACAATGGTTAGTACTTCATTAATCAATGACTATCAATATTAATGTACATGAGCATAAATAGCAGTAAATATTGACGAAGTCAATGTTTGCAATAATGGCAATGGCATATAATATTACTTCTCAATAAATACATAATGATATAGCATCCAATAATACTGATTAATCCTTAAATTAACTTAATGCATTAAATATCATCAATTGCTCATATACTAAGGTTGCTGCATCACTATGCTAGAGGTGACGTCATCCTTGTTCTAGGGTTAGTGTGGTAGACAAAGAGGCCAACGTTTTGTTATCTAGCCAATGAAAATCATCTATACATCAATGTCTATCATTAGATGACTAAGCCACGGTGTTTTCTATCAACCAAAAGCTCAAAAAGGGCATGACGTCATCATCAATCTAGGGTTAGTAGACATTAGGGTTAGTTAGGGTTTCAAATTTGAGAGTTTCGAAAGGTTTGTTTTGGCACAACAAGCTCAACGTTTGAGAGAAAGATCAGTGCCTTAGGGTATTATGGAGTCAGAAACAAGGGCAAGATCTCGAGAGGATCTAAATCTAAAGACAAGAGAGTTAGGCTCTATGGTGCTGCAATGGCAGGGCCCTAGAGTCAAAACCCTAAGGGGAGGAGGCTCATTACGGTGTTTCTTAAGCAAGGCCTCATGCTCCTCCCTCTTTCTTTAAATATTCTTACAGTGTTACCCACTGGTATCTTCACAGAGATGATAAGGTTGGCTCGTGATGATACCCCCTTTCCTTTGGCCATGCAACCAAAGGTCATTGCCCTGGCGTGGTAACCAGATAATGGCAATGCCATACCACTGGATACCTATAAACATAATGGGTCGGCTCGTGATGAGACCTCCCATCCTCTTGGTTAGGTCTTGTTTTATTATTTTTCTTAGGGTCCCCTTAGTGTCTTATCGAGAGGCCTTTTATTGCCTTCTCGGGGATCCCTGGGCGAAGCATCTCTAGGTTTTATTTCCTATGGCTTTTATATTTTACCAGCTGCTTTTACCCCCTGGGCCTTTAGCCCCTTCTTCCCACAGGACAAAGTGTAACCCCCAAAAGGTCATCCTAATGGCTAGACTAGGGGAATGGGATGGATGTGTGGGAGATAAGATGTAAAATGATAGAATGGTGGGAGTGGACGATGGCTCTGCAAATCCCCCTTGGTGGCTAACCCAAACCCATGAATACAAGCTTGCTAAGTCACCCCATTAATCACCCCAACAATGGTCAAGTGGATTAGTGTAAGATCCAAGCAGTTATCAGAAATGATAGGAACCTAATGAATATATAAGAAGGTTATAACGATCAAACATGACACATACCATGATACCTTGGACCAATTACCTCATGGAACAAGAGTCCTCTCCGATGCAAGTCCAAACCGATGGTGATTAAAGCTGTGGCTGCTAACAGGACAAGTCTGGCAAAGAAAAGAAGGATGGGCCCTCTAGGGCCATGCTCAGGTCAATCCTGCTCTCGGTACTCCATGTCTAGGACCTGTGGGCCTCGAGACATGATCCCCTAGTTATCCCTAGAAAACGGAGATAACAGTACCAACAATAATAACAAAAACAACAACAACCCATCCCAGGTCCTTTAGACCTCTATTTATATATTACAATAGTTCACTGACAGCCTTAGGTCGAGACCTAAGTGTCAAAACCCTAGATACCAAAACCATAGGTGTCTAAAACCCTAGGTCAACTTGACCCGTGTTTTCAGGGATTCACTAGCTTGTCTTTCCTTCCTTCTCTTGCGGTGCTCCAAAGTATCCAACGGTGCCTTTTTCTGCTTGCTGAGTTGTCCACGATCCATCTTCCTTGTTGATCTATCATCCTCGATCTCCTTATCCAACGACTTGCTTCCTCTTACTTCGCTCCATCTTTTCTGCTCTTTTACTTACTTCGACCCAGTAACAGTCACTGTGTCTTCCACGCAGTTCACATTTTTCCTTTTCTTCCTTGATCTTCGCTTGCTTCCATAACCAAGGGCCAACAGGCCCCCAACACTCACTTGTGACTCGTCCCGAGGCACTTCAGATCTCAACTTCATATTTTACTTCAACTGTAGACTACGCAGGGCAGCCTTTGCTTCCAGCTCTAGTCCTCCCTGTTCATTGTGCAGATTGTCTTTTCTGTGTATGGTACCCAGCTTCAACTGCACCTGGTACCTAGACCCTTTTTCTCATGCTTTTACTGAGAGTTGTGAGGCAGCTGGTTGTCATAATATAATTTCAACCGGCTCCCATTGACCAAACCTTCCTTCCATTCTCCATTCAAAATCTTCAACTGCGCAACTCCTTCTTCTGTAACATAAGAAACCTCATATGGCCTAAGCCAATGCGTTCTGAACTTCCTAGGATTCTTCATGAACTTACTGTCATATGCCGGTACCATATCACCTTGCTTAAATACCTTCTTCTTGATGTGTCTGTCATGGTAGGCCTTCTCTCTTTCCTTCTAAACCTGTTGGTGAAATCTTGCAATGAATCGGTCTTCTTCCAGTTCGACCAACTGCGCAAGCCTCTCTCAAACAATGCCAGTGTCATCCATATCTGTAAAGGAAACAATTCTTAGTCTTGGTACCAAATATTCCATTGGGACGATGAATTCGAGACCATAAACTAGTTTGAATGGAGTCTGCATGGTGAGTTTCTTACAAGTGGTTTTATAGGCCCATAATACCGCTGGTACTCTTAAATCCTAGTCATCCATGTTCACACTGCATATCTTCGTTAGCATTGTCTCCAAAATCTTGTTGAATGCTTCGACTGTCCCATTCGCTTGTGGATGGTAAGGTGTGCTTTTCTGATGATGAACTGTAAGTTCCTTGGTCAAGGCTTCAATTGTTTTATTAATGAAATGTGTACCTTGGTTGCTCGTAAGGATCTTCGAGCATCCAAACCTGGTTATGATTTCATCAAATATGAAGTGTGCAACTGTAGTGGCATTACAGTCCTTAACTGCTCTTGCTTCGGCCCATCTGGTCAAGTACTCTATCACAGTGATTATGTACCTTGCTCTTGTGCACTTCCCTAGTGGGCTAATAGGTCGCACAAAGTCAATGGCCCATTTCTCAAATGCTTGTAGGGTCAGCTGTGGTGCTAACGACATTTCATCTCTTCTGGATGGTTTCCCAACTCTTTGGCATACATCACAGGCCCTGTAATAGTCCTTATCATCTATGTGTAAGGTAGGCCACCAAAGGCGAGCTCGAAGAACCTTCTGCGTAGTTGCCTTCCCTATGTAGTGTCCTCTTGCGATGCCTTCATGATCTTCGGTGAGGATCAACTGTCGCTCTACTTACATAACACACCTCCTTAGTATCTCATCAGGTCCCATCTTGTATAGATGTCCAGCTATAAGTGAAAATTCTGCAGCGCACACTACTAGTTGTTTCTTCTGGGTGATTGTATATTCACTAGGTGCCATTCCTGTTGACATAAACTGGACTATTTCTTAAAAGTGGTCATCAATATTTCTAATGGCTAGCAACTGTGCATCAGACAGTGTATCCTCCAAACTAGTAGGCTCTTCTCCATGTTCCAACCTCGAAAAGTTGTCAGGACCTTTGTTCATTCTCCCTGGCTTAACCACGATCTCAAAATCATATTCCTGAAATAGCAGAAGCCATCCGCATATTATCCCCCCCAACACTGGCTTGTTGACTAGGTATTTTAGCACAGAGTGATCAGTGAACATTTTAAAGTGTCCTCCCAGCAAGTAGTGGCGAAACTTCTACAACGCATACACCATGGCTAACCCTTCTCTCTTAGTGGTGGTGTAATTAATCTCTGCTCTGGATAATTTCCTGCTAGCAAAGGCTAATGGGTGGTTGATGTCTCTTGTTCCTGGTTGTGCTAACACATATCCTAATGCAATAGAAGATACATCGACATGCAAGTGAAATTCCTTGCTCCAATCTTGGAAAACCAGAATAGGTGTAGTAACCATTTTATGTTTTAGCGTGTCGAAGCTTTGCTGGCATTCTTTTGTCTAGTGAAATTGACAGTCTTTCTTCAAAAGATTCTCCATGGGTGTTGTAATCTGGGCATAGACTTTAATGAACTTCCTGTAATATCCAGTGTGTCCCAGCGCAGTGCGCAACTGTTTGACTGAAGTAGGAGGGGGTAGATAAACTATGATGGCAATTTTAGATGGATCTACCAACAATCCCCGCTTGCATACAATATGGCCTAACAACACTCCAAATGGTGAAAAGAAAATGAACTTCTTCAGGTTTAAGGCAATCTGACACTGCCTGCAGTTGTCCAACATTAGCCTTAAACATTCGATATGATTTTTCAATAAACTAAAGACAGTCCAATCATCAAAGTATGCTTCTAGAAACTTATGGAGAAACTCCTTGAATGCTTCGACCACCACCCTGGAAAAGATGGCTGGGGAATTCTTCAATCCAAATGACATTACTGTATATTGGTAGGATCCCCATTCTGTGGCAAATGTGGTCTTATGGCGATCTTCCTTGGCAATCCGAATCTGATGGTATCCTGAAAATCCATCCGTAAAAGAATATACCTCCTGGCCTCCTACATTATCTAATACTTCGTCAGTGAATGGCATAGGGAAGGGGTCATGCAAACATGCATCATTCAACTTCCTGAGATCTACACATATCCGGATCTCTCCTATCTTCTTGTCTTGTACCACCATAGGGATAATCCATTCTGATTCTTCGACAAGTTCTATAATCCCTGCTTCCAGCATTCTGTCAAGCTCAATGTTCACTTTCTCCTTATATTTAGGGTTCAATCTGTAGGGTCTTTGTTTGATTGGTCTTGCATCTGGTTTCAAAGGTATCTTCATCTCTCCCATAGGCCCTTTAATGCCTTTCATATCAATGAAATTGATTGGAAACAAGTCCTGATACTCGTGTACCAATTCTATGATCTTGTCAATAGTGGCAGAATCCCAATAATATCCAACATTTGCAAGATTCAGTGTTTTTTCTGTTCCAATATTTGTTTTCTTGATCTTGATCGGTTGTCCAATAAATGGTAGCTCAAATCCCGGTCCTTCCACATCTCTCTGGCCCTCTGTTTCTGTGATGTTCACCTTCCTAGGATCATCGTCTTCCTCAGTATTGATGTTGTAACAGCCTTGCAATTTCTAGAGAGGCTCAGTCCATTCATCCTCTTCTTGTTCCAAAGGGAGGCTACGTGCCTCCTCGAACACTTTCAGTCTTACAACATGTAATGCTTGATCTACTTTAGGTTATTGGCTTTCAAATAAAAAGGTAGTAACAAATTTTTGAGTCATACCTTCCCAATATGCAGTGATGAGGCGCAACTCTTCTTGAAGGTACTAGTTGATAGGTGTTGTGTCCAGCGTGTTAACGAATTTGTGTACCCACTGTTCTTGAGGAATGTTTCTCCATGCTTCCGCGCAACTTTTCACATGGTCCTTCGGACAACTTCGACCTGTGTATCTAACTTCACAACCTTCTACTTGTGCCGAGAACTGTGTTGTCATCAGAGTACGACATTGTACCCATTCTGTAATGTTGTTTTTTTGTGTCCCCCACCATCTTGCTGGTGTGGCCTTCAAGGCCTCATCCATTTCCAAAAATCATTGTTGTGTTGGTACACTTTCTTCAAAGTCCGACAAGAAAGTTTCTAAAGAATTTAGACCATCAAAGGTGGGTAAGTTACTTATTGTTTTGCCGATCCAACATACTTCCATGGTTAATCTAGCACATCTCCTTGTAGAAACTTCGTACATTTTGTTCTGCCAATTCTCTAGTGCTTCTTCTGAATCTGAGGAACATGCGTTGTCACTTCACCAACTCAAATTTCCATCTGCCATATGATTAATGTAATCCCGTTGTTTGGTTGTTAATTTGTATATGTTTTCCAATTCATATGCGTGGTCTTCTTCTCTGATGGGATCCGTGTATCACTGACCTTCATCGGGATATAAAGGTGCAATGACCCTAAGTCCATCTCCTTCAAACGTCATTCATCTTTTCTTTAAATTGACCATAGTGGAATTATTTAAAGCCCAATCAATTCCTAATAGCGTAGGGTAAGGACAACTATCATCAACTATCTCAATTACCTCGAAGTCTGCAAACATCCTCACTCCGTCGATGTCCACAGGGACATGTTCCAATCTTCCAAAAAGGCTGACAGCTTGTTGATTATCCATCCTAAGTCTGATAGGGGAATAGATCAACTTAGGTTTTCCCATCAGTGCCCAGGTTTGCTTCGTCATGACATTGATCTCCGACCCTAAGTCAAGGACCACATAGTCTATATCATACTCTCCAATATGAGCATTCAAGTGTAGTTCCTTATTTGTCCTTCTCTTCTTGGATAGTTGATGTACTGCTTTATTCAGTAAAGTATCTACCCTTCCTATCTCATTCTGTCTGACCAAATTTTGCAGTTATTGTATGGCTCTCTCATGTTTAATCAACTCTATAAACATATACAAGAAACTGACAAGTTTACTTGCCTCTTTTCCATCTCCGGGTGAAGCAGACTGATCAAATTCCAGAGGCATTCCACATTCTCTTACTTTTGGTCGTGTCTTCAATGAAGAACCTTGGGCTCCCCTGAATTCTTTCCTTGCCTCCTCAAACATTTTCTTTTCTTTCTTTGCATCAAAAGTTTATGTCTTCTCTTAAGCTTTCCTGACTCCTAATTCTTCTGTAGTCTTTCCTTGGATCATTTTGTCTTATCCTGTAATGAAACCTTCTCGAGTGATAACAACCACTCTAGGGTCTGCTTCGCGAGGTTATGCTTTGATTAATTGTATTTGCTGGTTCTACTGAGGTCCTTGTCTCTCTTGAAGTTTAGTCAGCAATGCTGAACATTCCTCGATAACATGCCCAAAGGAGTTGCAATAACTGCAAGCGGTACAAGGGTTCTGACAGTCCCTTGCCAAGTGTCCTAGATATGTGCAGTTATAACCGATTATCTGTCCTCGACCTCGACCCATACCTCCTCCTCTTCCTCTTCCTCGGAATCCACCACGAGGGTTGAAGTTTCCTCTCCCAGAGGAGTTATTCTGCATAGTGTTTCCTTCTTGCTGTACTTTGCCTTGAATTTTGTATATATCCCTTGACCTTTCATGCATGAGGTCGTAAGTCCTAAAATCCATATCATCATGCCCCATGGACTTACAGAACGTGCAATACAAATTTGTGGGTGTCTGAACATATTTTTGCATGTAATAGCACTCACCAGGGTGATGTCTATTTCTACATACCTCGTACAAGGGTAGGGTAACTTGCTTCAAGGGGCTCGGAGCTCCAGAGGCCAAGTATTCGTGAAATAGGAGACAATGTTCCTTGTCATGGCCTTCTGATTTGCATCTGACACACCAGATATCTTCTCTTTTGTCTTTTCCCTTGTCTTTCTTCATATCTTCGACCTGCAGAGACAAACTAGTTAGCTGACTCAAGATTTGACTCATACCTGAGCTGGATTCTCCCATAGGGGATGATTCTAGCTTCATGGCGATATGCAATGCTTCATATTGTGAAACAACCTTCTGTTGCATCAGAGGAACTCTGATGTGTGGTAAGAGAGCAGCAATGAACCATTCCTTGTTCTGCTCATCTGGGATTTGAAAACTCAGATGGCCTCTCAAGGTCTTAAATCTTTGATCGGGCTCTTGTATAGGTTCAACTATTCTCTACTTGATTTATTTTAGTTCTGTAATGCACTATGACTCCGACTTGGGTTTCTTGAACTCGAAAATCAACGTGTTCTTGATCTCATTCAACGGTTTAGGTTGGGCAATTCCCTTAACAAACTTCATGTACCAACTCAGTGCGCATTCTCTTAGGGTAGTACTAAACTGAGCTTGTTTGACAGCTTCGTCAATGATGTTATTAATACTCCATACGGCTTCGCATAGAAACCAGTGCTAATCAAGATCTTTAGATCCATCTCCTTTGAAGGTGGGTAACCTCATCTCATCCACCATAGATCTTCCTAGGTTTCTTGAATGAGTAGGTGTTGGGCTACTAGTGACAATGCTCTGAACGCTCGGGTGACTCTGATTACTCTGATTGCTTAATGTTGCTAAATCAATAGGAGGGATAATAGTACTTACTTCAATAGTCTGCGTAGTTTCTGAAGATTCTGGCTCTTCCCGGCGAGGTTCTTCAACTTTCCCTTCCTCTGGCCCAATGGGCTCTGAATATTCTTCGTCAGTCAGATCTGCCACTTCTCCACTGTAGAAACCCTCGTCCCCGTAGTTCTTCTTAATCAGGTTCACAAGGGGAACTTCTCTGAACACTCTCCCACTGCGTGTATGTCTAGCCTTCGTGTCGTTATTGCTGTATGAGTTCTTGAACATTAGCTATTCAATCTGTTAGCGATGGAAGTCACTCCTGGATTGCTAGCAGGAGCAGAGCCCAACGCCCATCAATTTTATGTCACAATGGTTTATAGATGGGATGACCGAATGGAAGCCAACTCAAAACAATATCGTTCCAACTCTAAAACTAGGCCAGGCATGCATAGGTGAGTGAGGTCTTATATAAACTTCAGACAGTGAGCTGTAGTAAAGGGTGAACAGGCGGAAGACTTATATAAGAGAAAAGCAGAGGTCTGTTATTAACATTGGGTTCCTAACAGGTTGTGGAAGAAGACGCCCAAACGCAATATCATCTTACATTCAAATGCAAAGCCAGAGAATGCAATAATGCAACAATAAATCTTTTATCATAACATAACTGCAATAATCCACGCGAATCAGTCAATCACGAACTCTCTTAGCATGAGACGAAAATTAGATGGAGTAAGAAAGAATGTCTGTCATAAAACAAGAGATCTCATATACAGATGCATAACCCGAAAACTAGAATATCTGTTAAAAATTTATAGTAGGGAGCTCTGCTCTAACATCGATAGATTAAAAAATGGCAAAAAATGCCTCTAAATACTCTTCCCCCTTTCGCCCAGCAGAGGCGTCTCAGAATTTTCAATGGGCGATGTCTCCTCAATCAAATCTGTCCTCTGTTTCCTTGTCATACGCCTCCTTAATTCAGCATGGCTCGCGCCAGGGGGTAGCTGAGCCCTTTGAATGTTGAATTGGCGTGTGCAGGTTCCTCTGGCGAGTGGAAGACTTGGCATGGCTTTCTTGAAGAGAACTAGTACAAGGGACCCTCCCGGGTAGACTTTTAGCCAGGACCTCCATACTCTGCAATAAATGAGTGATGCGAGATTTCACCCACCCTCTTTCTTCTTTATCCATTCCGAGCAGGCATCGGGATCCAGATCACATCGAACTGGTATCTAGAGAATATAGCGTCGCCCCGTCAAACGATAAATGTTGTCGCCCCTCCTCCAGACCTGCTTCTTCATGACCGGGCGCCAAATCCATGGGCTCGACGCCAAAGGCGCTTTTGGCGCTTCGGGGTTCGGGGCTTCGAAATATCAAATGACAAGGAGCGCTTACCGCTAGAACTCCCGAAAGTCGATATGGCGCAGATGCGCGCCACGCGTCCTTCAAATGGACGACCAAGATGGTGTCGCTATTATACAAGGGGTTGCCCCCCTTTACAGGCTCACCTGATATGACCCATGGCTGAGACCGTGGGCTCGGCACCAAAGGCGCTTTCGGCGTTTTGCTGATCGACACTTCCAAGTGCAATGAGCTGAGGGCTCCCTGTTCCCCGAAACTCCGATCCGCGATATGCCGACAGGCTGCCACCTGTCTCAGTTGGATCGGATGACCCAAGCCTGCTGTGAAATACGAGAGCTGTCCCTTGCGCTAAACCTTGGGCAATTCGGTAGCTCCAAAAACCCGGTGACCGTCGATCTGCTTTGTAAATAGACCTTGGATGCTGCTGATGACATTTTGCCCGCTCGCTTGACCCACTACTTGGAAAAACGGGGATTCTCCCGTGATGCGCTTGGGCATTTTCTGTGCAATCTGCAGACCTGTGTGCTTCTGTGCCTAATGACAAAAATAATTGCTAACACGATCCAACAGACTACTGTATCTTCAAGATGTTCTTCTCATGCAATAGCATCTTGATCTTCAGCTTCAGAAAATGTAAAAAAATTCCTCTAGGTCCCTTAAAGAAATATCTCTCTGCTTGGATATACGATTCTACTCTGTCAACAACAGAATCAGTGATATACCCTCCAATGGTACTATCAAACCGGTGATCTATTGATATTGACACGACGTTATCAACTCTCTTGACCTTCTTGATCAGAGCCGACGTCCAAACCACAGGAGGTCTAGATCTAATCTCAAACTGGGTATCTGCTAGCCTAGGTAGCCACTCGTATAACTCTCTATGGATTCCTCCAAAGAAAATATTATGTATATCAGTAAAGATATACCTTTCCAACCAATCCTCTGTACTAAGATTAGGGTTCTTGTTCTGGGCTTCAACGAAGTCCTTTTCTTGATCTTCTATCCACTTCTGAATCTCTGTCTTTGATGGAAACCACCTTGACATTCCCTCAAGAAGATTCCTGTCCCGACAACGAAACCATTTGTTGGCACAGGGGAAGACCCAGGGTTCATCTCCAAGAGCACACCAACAAGCTCTAACTATTGGCCCTTTCAGCAACACCTGTGAGGCAAATGTAGTCTCACCCGAAGTAGATATGGGGGGGTTGCATGACAAAGATGTCTACAACCAAAGGGAACACCAAGTGGATCTAATACAAGAGCAATACAACATTTATATATCACTTACCAGTCCAGATCTACTTCGCAGAACTATCTATCAAATCTAACACAGTAATGCAATAACAGTATACCAAATGACAAAGAACAGAGCATCAATCACTCGCACAACACAAGATATACATGGTTCACCCTCTCTCTAGGGATACATCCACATAACTATGCTTTATAATATATTAAGATGAAGCATACAGTTCTTGTCTGCGCTCTTAGCTAGCAGATCTTCTTTCTTCTCCTTTCTATCTCTCCCCTTCCTACGCACCCAGCTGCAGGACTGATCTTCGCACCCACTTCAAGATCTTACAATACCAGAAGGCTCTACACTCAACTCTCACACAATAGTAATGGATCCTCAATCAACTTAGTACCAACAATAATAATAACAACAACAAAAACCCATCCCATGTCCTTTAGACCTATATTTATACATTACAATAGCTCACCGTCAGCCTTAGGTTGAGACCTAAGTGTCAAAACCCTAGATACCAAAACCCTAGGTGTCTAAAACCCTAGGTCAACTTGACCCGCGTTTTCAGGGCTTCGCCAGCTTGTCTTTCCTTCCTTCTCGCACGGTGCTCCAAAGTATCAAATGGTGGATTTTTCCGCTTGTTGAGTTGTCCACGATCCATCTTCCTTGCTGATTTATCATCCTCGATCTCCTCGTCCAATGCCTTGATTTCTCCTACTTCACTCCATCTTTTTTGCTCTTTTTCTTACTTCGACCTAGTAACAGTCATTGTGTATTCCGCACAGTTCACATTTTTCCTTTTCTTCCTTGATCTTCACTTTCTTCCATAACCAAGGGCCAACAAGATTTGTTAGATATGGTCTTGCCTTTAGATAAGGATATATTGCAGGCAATCACTTATCCTAAGATACCATGGAAAGACATGCATCATCGCTCATACTTTCTTCCTTGGTTGGAATAGATGGAGGTCGGAGATATGGTTCTCATCATGCATGGAGATTTCAATTGGCATCAAAGTATCATCTCTATACAAAATATGTATGGGGAAAGCAACATGGAAAATAATTATAAGACTATTCCAATCAAAATCTTTGTAAAACCTGACATCATTGAAAATAACCTGATTGGAGATAATTGTTCTCATGATAAAGTTCAAACCTATACAAATCTTTTCAAGGAATTTCACAATGTCTATGCTTGGTCTTATGAATAAATGCTAGGAATTGATTCCTGAATTATCAAACATGAAATCAAGACTTATGATAATTCCAACCCTGTTCAAGAAACACTGCGACCAATTAATTCGAGGAAAGTAGTTGTCATCAAGGCATAGGTGGAGAAGTTGTTGAAATCTAGTTTCATCTACCATATTCCCTTGACCCAGTGAGCGTACAACCTGGTTCTTGTTGAAAAGAAGAAGGGGACTATTCATGGCTATATTGGTTTTTCAAAATCTAAACAAAATGTGCTCAAAATATAATTATCCCACACCATTCATCGATCAAATTAATTATGAATGTGCTAGAAACAATTTTTTTCTTTCATAGATGGATTTTTTGGCTATAACCAAATTTGGATCCATTAAGAAGATCAACATAAATCTACCTTCATCTGTCCTTAGGGTACATTTTCTTATTGAAAAATGTCGTTTGGTTTGAAAAAGTGTTGGATCTACATTCCAACATGCCATGTCATATGTGTTTCACAACAACAAAAACATATCATTGAAGACAAAGAGAAGGGTTGATCATCTAGCTCATCTTCATGTCATGTTCGAAATATTTAAGTATTATATAATTAATATAAACCCTATACATGCATATTTTTTGTTGTGTGTGGGTCATTACTTGGTTTTATTGTTTCCAAGTCTAAGATTATGGTGGATCCATTTAAGGTTGAGGCAATAATCTATTTTCCTCCTTCACACAACATTCACCAACTTTAAAGCTTGCAAGGAAAAACAAAAAGAAATGCAACTTTTCATCGCAAATCATGTCAAGCTTACAAAAAGGTTTCATGTTCCTTTTGAAGAAGGGAGTTAAGTTTATGTAGGACGATCAAGTGCATCGATCATTCAGTGCTTTGAAAAAACATCTTATTTATGCCCCGTTGTTGAATCCTCTAGACTACAACAATGATTTCATATTATATATGGTGACATTTTAATCAACAATTGGCATGGTTTTGGAGTCAGGAGTATGAGTCACATCAAGAGAATGTGATTTATCAAACAATCAATGACCCCTTATCAAACAAGCACCCATGAAATCAAGGACCCCTTATCAAAGGGGTCCTTGAAGGGGTCATGACCATCAAAGAACTCATCATGACCATGTTTCCCACAAAATTTGCAATGCATGTATGTCTTCGTATTTTTATATTTTCCTCCTTTTTCACCATTAGAAGTGGAAGCTAGCTGAGAGGGTTTGGGACCCTTTTTTTTACTTGTTATTGTGGAGAGAATGTTGCTTCTTGGGATTCTTGGATTTGTCTTTCTGTTGGATTAATAAGGCTTTGTTGGAGGTACCTGTAGTGCTCATCAATCCAAGTTGTAGAAGCTTATCTTGCTTTCGAATTAAAGCATCACAAAAGGACTCAAGAGAGGTATTTTTATAACCAGTCCCTAGAGATTCTTTGGTAGCATAAAATTTAGATACAAAAATATAATATGTACTATCAAGATTAGAAAGAAAAACATATATGCATCGATCTTCCGACAGATCTAGTTCGCATTCTATACACAAAAGTATAAGTGTTTTGAACTTAGAAAATCAATCTTCAATACAAGGAAAATAATTTGGAACTAAAGTCATTAACTGACTTTCCAACTGGTGAGCTTGAATAATATTGTGTTTACCAAACACAGCTTCAAGTTGTTCCCAAGATTTATTGGGGGAATCAAGTCCTTGAAGGTGAAACCTTAAGTCGGGAGAGAAGGACATTTTGATTAGTCCACGGGCTTCACCATTCCTATTAATCTATTTGGCATAATTGTCATAATCAGTGGATTCTTCTTCTTTTCCCCAAGTAATCTGGTGCAGTCCTTTACTTTTTAATAAATCCTCCATATGGAATTTCCAATGGAATTAGTTGGCTCTAGTAAGAAAAGATCACTGGGAGAAGCCATATTAAATATGCAGATAATATGAATTTAAATGTTCAAATTGATGGTCTATATGGAAAGATCTCGAAAAAATAGGTTGTTTAAAAAAAACGACACTAAAAACGGATTTCGGATGTGAAAGTTATGCCCTTTTGAGAAAAGGAATAAACTATAACCAAAGAGCCACGTGGCAAGTAGAAGTTGGTCCATGTGGTGATACCCCTCTTAATAGCATCACTTTTACAAATAAGTTGTTTATGAATTGACCCACTTTTATAGAATAAGCGGGGATCACTTTTACAATGAAGCTACTTTATAAATGAAAGTTGTGGGAAAATAAATAACTTAAAATATTAAAGCTACATATAGTCATTCACCTTTATAATTTAAGTGAAACACACTTTACAATGAATGCATGAACTTTTTCAAAAAAAGTAACAAAAAAAAGACTTGAACTCAAGACCTCGTATTTAATAAGGAAACTTTTAACCAAGTGAGTTGTTAGGATATTTAGACACTTAGGAGTTAGTTAAGAACTACTTGGTCTAATGTGTCATTAGGTAAAAGTGTGTTTCTTTAGTATGCACTTGTAGTTAGGACATTTGACGGTCATGATATGTTCCCGACATAGAGTGATCTGATGGTTCATACTCTCCTCGATCTTAATGACCATCGATCTATGACTTAGCACCCAATTGGTCCATGATATCTATTTAAAGAGCATGGAGGGTCATTTGGCAATGATCGATTGTGAGAAACTCTCTTGTAAAATCTCTCTATGATCTTTTTCTTTTGCATTTATAAACTACTCCAAGTGGTCGCGTTGGCTGGGGTCATGGATGTTTCCCCGTAGGGGTTTTACCACGTGAAAACATTGGTGTGTTGATCTTTGATCTGGTTATGTGAGTGGTTACTGAAGGTGTTCGTCCTCTATTGGAATACCTGTGTTGTCGAACATGGTATCATAGCCTGTTTGAAGACCCGCTCTTGTTGTAGATCGAGATCGTGAAGCCGAGTTGTATCATCTCCATTTTCTGTCATTTATGTACATTTCTGGGACGAGAGGACTATTCTATTGTGTTCGGAGCACTCATTTCATTCAGGAACAATTTTCATTTCATCGAAAAGGTTTCCATTTGCCCAAGATACGACCATTACAGTCAGATCCGGAGGTATAAAGCTTGAATACACATTTTTTAAATTTTTGCAAAGTAGTATTTTGGTTTTATTTCGGTTTTGTATTATTTATTTATGGGTTGCTACTCTTTTAGATCTACATATTCTCTTTTCCCCGCGCCCTATGCGATCTTGGCAAATCAGAAACAGATAAGAAAATGTGCATCTTCCGGGTATGCTAATCGAGATCCAACCCTTGTTGCCATCGAGAAGCAAAATTTTTTTCTTGTGTGAAAAGAGCTTTGTTTAACACGCTCTCCAAGGTCGTCTTCAACAACAACAACCCCGATCCTCCTTTTGAACATTACAATATGTTTTGCTAGACCATTTGATTAAAAGTTATCTTATTAAGTAAGAGGTCTTGAGTTCAAGTCTCTCTTTTGTTACTTTTTTTTTTTAAAAGTTCATGCTAAAATTGTAAAGTGTATTTCACTTCAAGTATAAAAGTGAATCACTATAAGTAGTTTTAATATTTTATTTTAGAGTTATTTATTTTGCATGCAGTTTTTTTGTTATAAAGTAACTTCATTGTAAAAGTGATCCCCACTTCTCTTTATAAAAGTGGGTCACTTCATAAAACAACTTACACTATCTGGTGGTCATTTGGTTTCCGTTTATGCCTTTTTTTAAAAGGGCATAACTCTCACATCCGAAGTCCATTTTCAGTGCTGTTTTTTTAAAACCGCACAACTTTTCGAGATATTTCCATCCAAATCATCAGTTTCAGTTTTTAAATCCATATTATCTGCATATTTAATATGGCTTCTACAAGTAATGTCTTGCTTACTAGCACCAACTACTTCCAATGTAAATCTCATATGGAAGATTTATTAAGAAGTAAAGGCTTGTACCAGATTACCTTGGGAAAGGAAAAAACACCCACTGATGATGATAAGAAAGCCAAATGGGCTAATAGGAGTGACGAAGCACGTGGACTAATCAGAATGTCCATCTCTCCTAATTTAAGGTTCCACCTTAAAGAAATTGATGACCTCGAAGAATCTTTGGAAAAGATTGAATCTATGTTTGGTAAACTCAATATTATTCGAGCACAATAGTTAGAAAATCAAGTACTGACCTTGCCTTGGAGAATATCTATCTAAGTTTAAAACACTCAGAATTTTATGTGAAGAGTGTGAGATAAAAATGGAGGAAGAGTGTTGCATCTATCTTATTCTTTCTAAGCTAGGTAGTGCATATTATGTGTTTGTATCTACCTTTTATGCCATGAGAGAGGCTCTAGGGAAAGATTATCAAAAACTCACTCTTGAGTCCTTTTGTGCTGCTTTGATTAGAGAGGAAGATAAACTTGTACAACTTGGAGTGATCAACACTACAGGTACCTCCAACAAAGCCTTAGTTGCCCAACAGAAAGATAAACCCAAGTGTCCCAAGAAGAAACATCCTCATTACAACAAAAAACAACATAAGGGTCCCAAACCCACTCAGTCAGCTTCAGCTCCTAATGGTGACAAATGAGCAAAATATAAAAATAAGAATACTGGCATACATTGCAACTTTTGTGATAAATATGGTCATTATGAGTCCAAATGTTTCAAGAAGCTGGCATCTTTAGAAGCAACAATGGAGAAGAACAACATCAATATTGATTCTACTACTTCTTCTTCTTCTCATGGACATGCACTTTTCGCTTCTGGTTTCTCCTTCAATACAACTTCTACTACTTCTTCTGATGAGTGGCTTATTGATTATGGAGCATCTTATCATATGGCTAAGGACAAAGACATATTTTCTGCTCTAATTGAATGTAACACCAAGAAAATATTTGTTGGTGATGATAGATCTCTTAGTGTTGTAGGATCTAGAACAATTCAAGTAGATAATGATCATTTCAATGATGTATTATGTGTTCCAAGTCTTTCTTGTAACCTTCTATCAGTCTACCACTCATTCAGGTGAAGGTAAAACCGTAGAGTTTTCACCTCACCAAGTTGTAATCAAGGATCTAAAAGATCCTAAGCATGTTCTTGCAATTGGAATTGATGATGATATTACCAAGTTGTACAAGTTTGACAACTTTGGGTCATCACCTTTTTCATCAGTTTTTGTTGCTCATAGCGATGACTTGAGCAAACTTTGGCATGAGCAGTTTGGTCATATAAACTATCGCTCATTGAAGCAACTATGTAATCAACAAATGGTCATTGGTATTCCTCTTGTTTCATGCAAAGATGGTGTTTGTGTCGGTTGTGTTCTAGGCAAACATCATCGGGACAGTTTTGACAAACGTGCCTCTTGGCATGCCTCAGGCCCTTTGCAACTTGTTCACAGTGATTTGTGTGGTCCACTTTCTTCTCCTTCCTTTTATGGGTGCAAATATTTCTTAACTTTCATTGATGATTTTTCCAGACGTACTTGGGTTTACTTCTTAAAACTTAAGAGCGAAGTTTTTGGCCTACAAGGCCCTTGTAGAAAAACAATCTGGAAATCAAATTCAAAAGTTAAGAACAAATAATGGAGGTGAATATGTGAACAATAATTTTACAAGTTACTGCACTACACAGGGCATCCAAATGCAACACATTGTTCCATATACACCACATCAAAATGGTGTTGTTGAGAGAAAGAACCACACATTAAAAGAAATGGCTAATTGTATGATCCAACTAAGGGATTAAGTCTAAAGTATTGGGCGGAAGAAATCAACTGTGCAAATTACATAGTCAATCACACTCCCACAAAGGCTCTTAAAAATATAACACCGGAAGAATCTTGGACTAAAATTAAACCAGATGTAAGTCACTTCCGTGTGTTTGGTAGTATAGCACGGGCTCACATTCCTGATGAGAAAAGGAAAGCATTGCAGCCTAAAAGTGAGAAATGTATATTTGTTGGTTATTCTGAAGATGTCAAAGGTTATAGAATTCTTCAACCACATTGTAATGACATTATTCTTAGAAGATATGTTAAATTTGATGAAAATCTCTTGGCCTGCGAGCCTAATTCGACGGTTGTGCCTTCTTCGGCCTGTGAGCCATCTTCGGCGTTTGTGCCTTCTTATGTTCCTATTCTGGTTTCTTCTTTAGATGATGATAGTGAGGATGAAAATCCAACTCCGCCTGCTCACCTTCCTCCAGATGAGTCCTTTGAACCTAAACTCGCACCAATTCCATCGCTTCCTAGATGGGTTTGTTCAACACGAGAAGTAGTTAGTGGTCTTGTCGGTGATCCTTTAGATCAGCATCGAACACATTCATAGTTCCAACAAGCCTCTTTTCTTTTGGCTCAAGTTTTAGAGACTCATGATCTAGAGACATTTGCAGAAGGTTCAGGTCATCCAGATTGGGATACAACGATGAATGAAGAGTATCATTCTTTAATGGAAAACAATACTTGGGATCTTTTACCTCTTCCAAAAGGAAGAAAACTTATCAGATGTAAATGGGTTTACATAACTAAGTATGCATCAGATGGAAGTGTTGAAAGACACAAGGCTCGGTTAGTTTCCAAAGGATTTTCCCAAGTTGAAGGAATTGACTATAATGAAACCTTTTCCCCTGTAGCCAAAATGAATTCCATCTGCCTTGTTCTTGCCCTTTCTGCCTCACATAAATGGGAGGTCCATCAGATGGATGTTAAATCCGCCTTCTTGCATGAGATTTGCAAGAAGAAATCTATATGGAACAACCTCCTGGCTATGTCCAGAATGACTCTAGCCTTGTATGTCGCCTTAAGAAATCTATTTATGGTCTTAAGCAAGCTCCTCGAGCTTGGTATTCCAAAATGGACAACTCTATTATTGACACTGGATTCTCTAGATGTCATTATGATCCTAATGTCTATACAAAGAAAGTATGAATCCATCTCATAATCCTTGTCCTTTATGTTGATGACCTTATCCTTACTGGTAGTGACTCAAAACTTTTAAACCATGTGAAAACCAACCTTAAGAAAAAATTTGAAATGACAGACTTAGGATTTTTGCACTATTTCCTTGGCCTCCAAGTTTTGCAAACCAATGAAGGAATTTTTCTTTCCCAGTCTAAGTATGTTTGTGACCTTCTTCGTCTCTTTCACATGGATGATTGTAAACCAACCCCTTCTCCCTTCCAGTCTGGAGTCAAGATTACTTCCACCTGTACTTCTCCTGAAGTTGATGCCACCCTGTACCGTCAGTTAGTTGGTAGCCTCTTATACTTGACTCATACCCGTCCTGATCTTTCCTTTATTGTTGGTCTTGTTTCCCAGTATATGCAAACACCCCATGAAAGCCATTGGAAAGCAACTAAAAGGATGCTTCATTATGTCTGTGGTACAATTCAATTCGGGATACATTACAGTTCAGGGGGGAATCCTTTATTGGTTGGTTTCACTGATTCAGATTGGGCCGGCGACCCTAATGATCGGAAGTCTATTGCAGGTTATGTTTTCAGCCTTGGTTAAGGACCTGTCACTTGGGCCTGTAAGAAACAACAGGCTATTTCACTTTCTTCAACAGAAGTAGAGTACCGAGTAGTGGTAAATGAAAGTCAGGAAGCCTTGTGGCTTCGACAGATCCTTTCAGAGTTTGGATTCAAGCAACAACATCCGACCAGCCTTTGGTGTGACAATCAGAGTTCCATCAAGCTCACCAAATACCTAGTTCAACATCAGCGTAGAAAGAACATCGAGATACACATGCACTTCATCAGAAATCTCATTCATGATCAAGTTATTAAAGTGCTCTTTTTCCATACAGAAGATCAAGTTGCAGACATTTTCACAAAGTCTCTTACAGAAGCGAAGTTTTCCAAACTTCAATCTATGTTAGGAGTTCAATAATTTGTCATTAAGGGGGGATAGGCTCTAATGCCTCCTTCCTTCTCCTATTGTGTGAACATTGTAAATCCTTCAATCCTATCCCAAGTTGTTCTTAAGGGGGGATGTTAGGATATTTAGACACTTAGGAGTTAGTTAATAACTACTTGGTCTAATGTGTCGTTAGGTAAAAGTGTGCTTCTTTAGTATGCATTAGTATGCATTTGTAGTTGGGACATTCGACAGTCATGATATGTTCCTGACATAGAGTGATCTGACGGTTCATACTCTCCTCGATATTAGCAGCCATTGATCCGTGGATTTACACCCGATTGGTCCCTGATCTCTATTTAAAGAGCATGGAGGTTCATTTGTCGATGATTGATTGTGAGAAACTCTCTTGTAAAATCTCTTTGTAATCTTTTTCTTTTGCATTAATAAACTGCTCCAAGTGGTCGTGTTGGCTAGGGCCGTGGATGTTTCCCCATAGGGGTTTTACCACGTGAAAACATCGGTGTGTTGATCTTTGATCTAGTTATGTGAGTGGTTATTGAAGGTGTTCGTCCTCTGTTGGAATACCTGTGTTGTCGAACATGAGCTAGTGCAAAAAATATTGTATCATTTAGAAGGAGGATTGGGGGTGTTGTTGTTGTTGTTATTATGGAAGACGACCTTGGAGAGCATGCTCATAAAAAAATATTTTCACACAAGGAAAACAAGGGTTATATCTCGGATAGCTTACCTGGAAAATGCAAATTTTCCATATGTTTCTAATTTACTAAGATCGCTTAGAGCGCATGGCAAAGAGAATTCACGGACAGGAAAACCCTTTCCTCTCTATTTATGATTTTCCGAGATCACACAGGGTGCAGGGAAAAGAGCATACACAGATCGAAAAGAGTAGCAACTGGGAAATAAAAAACAAAAAACCAAAATTTATCTCTCCAAATTTTTTTAAAAGGGCGTATTTGAGCTTTATACCTTCGGATCTGATTGAAATTTCCATATCTTGGGAAAAGGGAAACCTTTTCAAGTGAAAATAAATTTTTTCTTGATTGAAACGAGTTCTCCAGAATTAATGGAGTAGTCTTGTTAGCCCATAAATGTACAAAAATTGCAGAAACCAGAGATGCAGCAACACGACTTCATGATTTCGATCTACAACAAGAGTGGATCTTTAAATGCACTTTGATACCATGATCAACAACATAGGTATTCCAACAGAGGACAAACACCTTCACTAACCACTCACATAACCAGATCAAACATTAACACACCGATGTTTTGATGTGGTAAAACCCCTATGGGGAAACATCCATGGCCCCAACCAACATGGCCACTTTGAGAAATTTATTAATGCAAAAGAAAAATATTACAGATAGATTTACAAGAGATTTTCTCACAATCAATCATCGGAAAATAACCCTCCATGCTCTTTAAATAGAGATGATGGACCAATCTGGCGCTAATCCACAGATTAATGTAGTCTTTAAGATTGAGGATAATATGATATGTCAAGAACATATCGTGACTGTCAAATTACCTAACTACAAATGCATACTAAATAAACACACTTTTACCTAACAACACATTAGACCGAGTTGATATTAACTAACTCTTAAGTGTCTAATTATCCTAACAATTCAATGAATCAATCTACAAGAAACTCGTGGGCAATTTGATCTATCTTACCACCACTAGACCTAACTTGAGTTGTGTAATCAGTGGTATCTCTTGATTTATGCAAGCTCCAAAAATATACCAACAACATTCAAATAAACTGCGAAATGGAAGATATTGTTGCGGAAATATCTGTACCAATTCTTGAAGTTTCAAAACCAATCAACCTCAAAACAATGATTTTAGGAAATGAAATCCCTTAGGACATAATATTGGTTGGGAACAAAAGAAAACGGGTATGAAAGACAAATACTTACCAAAGAGGGACCAAAGGAATTAAGATGGGAAAAGAAAGGATCTTTGGAATTCTCAGTCAATTAAGGCTACAAATTATTAATGGATGACCATCACGTGGAGGATGAAAATTCATTTTGGAACAAATATGGAACCCATAACAATGGGCCAAAGTTTCCACTTTTATATGGAAATTGGCATGGAAAAGAATCTAGAATGAGATACTATTTGTAAGAGATGATTGGACCCTCCAAACATGTAATGTGTGATAGCAATGCAGAATCCCTAGATCATGTGTTCATTCAATGCCCCTATGCTCAAAACATTGTGAAAATGGGTACACAAAGGAATGAGAAGTGTGATCCCCATTTAGGAAGATATAACAATGCTTCTTTGCAATTGGTTGAAAGGCAATTTAAAATCCATACTGAGATTAAGGACGTGGGTAGTTATCCAAAGGTTAGTGACATGGAACATTGAAATATAGTGTAATTGCATGAATTTATTGTTAGAATATGAAAGATTGTGCTCATTTTACCATTGACAATACCCTTGTCACCCAACCATAGGCCAAAGCCACCCTCCGAGCACCTTAACCTTGACTAAGAATTACTCTGGAAGTAAACCCTAGGCTAGATAGCCAAACAAGGTGTAGCGCATATTCCTCCAAGGATAGTGCATCAACAATAGTTGATCAGATAGTCCAAACCCTAACCAAGAGATAGTCCGAGCCAAAACCAAAAACTAGTTGCTGCAGCAGCTGCAACTGTAGCTCTCCTCCACATGTGTGCACCAAACTGGGAACTGGAGTGTGCATCAGTTGTTGCTCTGCAATTATGAGAGTGTGACAAATGAGAACCGACACCCTGTATTTATAGTAATCTGGCAGACTTTACTGGGGCCGACTTCTCCTTCTGGGTTCCTGTCTATTTAGTATATTATTATTATTTATGGTCGACTTCTTCTCTTGGAGGCTAATAACCTAATATAAATTATCCTCTTGAGCCGACAAGTCTTCTAGGGTTATTATCCAAATCGTTAGGGTTTTCTCTTGCTTCCCGGAGTCTTCTATTCTCGTTAGGTTTACACATGGAGGTAAATACCTCCCGCAGCTACCATAATATCAACACTCCCTCCTAGCTAGGGAGGTATTACAGGTAATGGTCTTGAGCACAAAAACATACCATTCACCCGGTAGCATCAACATAGTCGTCTAGACTATCTCGTGACTAGATCATGAGAATCACCAACACCATCAGCTGCATCATCTCTCGAAACCATACTACATCTCAGTAATCAGACATGATGTTGGATAAGTCACTCACACCATAGAGTGATACAAGAGCCATTCTTATAATCTAGAAGAGTAAATGCTCTGAACCATTTTTCGTCTGGAAAATCTTTGTTCATTATTCATCTGGATGATGATTATCTCCAATAAAATACTGATAGTCTTCAAGGCGATTAGAACAAAAATAGAACACAACTGTGTTTATCCATAGTAGTACATAACTACAATCCAGTGGTACACTACCACACAAGTAACACACAAGTACTTGATCAACAACGTATAATCACGAACAATGGAACATATCCACCACAATAGTATACATCTACTGTCATACAGTCTTCATACCAAACATCTGACAGAAACCTGCACAGAAACAATGTTATGATATAAACTGAATCATCTGGGCCAATCTTTCACTCACATCTATGAGATTTGAAAGAATATCTTCCCTCAGAGTAGAACAATGAGATATCTGGACTATTCTTCTCAATCAAGGAAGAATAACTGTCTGAACCTGGACCATTCCCCACCCCGGGCCATTCTTCCTACACTAATCAAAGTGCACCCTAGAGAGAATGTATAACCCTAAGGAATGTTGAGTCTGGACCATTCCCCACCCTGGGCCATTCCTCCTACACTAATCAAAGTGCACCCTGG
>ML798223.1:187145-197461 GCA_009831015.1 Picea engelmannii | reverse complement strand
TGCATGTCCCTGATTGCTGAGCCTGGACCATTCCCCACCCTGGGCCATTCCTCCTACACTAATCAAAGTGCACCCTGGAGAGAATGTATAAACCCTAAGGAATGACTGTCCAGACCATTTCCTCTATTAACCACAAGAGGAAACGATTATCCTACATCAACCTCCAAAACAGACCATTCATCATGTTAACCATAATGAGAAATCAATGTCCGGCAAGGCAAGCCAATCTTCTTGAGTAACCCTCGAGAAGAGAGACTGACCTAGACCACTCCCCATGTTAACCATAATGGGAAGTCATTGTCTATGATACATCAACAATCTAGACTATTTCCCATGTTAACCACAATGGGAAATCATTGTCCGTCAGAAGTCTTAATCCACTTTCCGAACATGAAAGCATCTGTCCAAGATGGACTATTTTTTTTCAATCTTGAAAATGAATGTCTTCAATAATATTTTCAGTGCTCCCTCCCAACCTGGGAGTCATCTCTTCCTTTTTCAATAAGGAAGTTGTTTCCATGAGCTCCAGCTTGAGTACGCAAACTCTTTCATCTTGGATAGAATCTTTATCAAAATGTCTTCTTATCTGCTCATCTGTGGAGATATGTATTGGAGAACCACTTTCTCCTTTCTGGACTTCATCATGGATAATGTAATGCTTGATTTCAAATATACTTTAGTCTGGAACACTGTGAAGGCTTTATGTAGCTCTGAACAATAGAGTATATCATAGTTGGAAAACTGGAACATATCCATGTGGCACTTCTTCTGTCATCATGAAATCTAATCTACTGAATAATCATCTTGATGTTATAGGAAATCTTCACCATGCTTCTGTTGTGCACTAGAGGTTCTCCACCAAGTTATCTTCTTCTATTTGCATACAAGGGTCTCTTTCTGGTATGCCTCATAGTCTTGAGAATGCTCTTCATACACTCTTTATTCAATTTCTATGGAGAACATTCTTTGCATTCATCTGATGTAGAATTCCGTCTCATGGATGTTGTGGATGATATAATGACTCATGTAGAGATAGGTCTGGTTTACTGGAACAAGTAATCATCATAGTCTTCTCCCCCCATCTGGTAGAACCTCTAGTTTTAGATCTCACAATGCTTTCATTCATAAGTATTCCATACACTGTTCTTCATCACGACTTTCAGCTCCTCTGCTTGATTACTTTTATTGAGTTTATGTCAGGCTGACAATCTTGTGATTCTTGATACAATGACTGGTTGTTCTGGCTTCTCTTTCTTTCTTGGAGTCTTGATGTTCTTCTTCATGTTTTTCTATTGGGTCCATGGAGGTTATTCCATGCCCTAAAGATTCTATTTCTTTCTTTCATCACAAGATCACGGATGTGGATGGACAACTAGGGATTCTTTAAAGCTTCTCTTCGAAGAAGACTTCTTCTGAGGTTGAACTGGATACATATTTTCTTTCATGGCTGCTATCATGGATATATACTTCATCATCTTCTATGGATCATAGGATTAGCTCCCTCCTAATCCCTGCTTCATGTATGAGTGCATATAATCGGCTCCCTCCGTCTAACAGAGTCCACGCTTCCATCTGCATCCTTATTGTCTTCTGCAATATATAATTGGCTCTCTTGTCTAATAGAGTCCACGCTTCCGTCTTGTTGTCTTCTACAAAACGTCATAAGTCTTTTTCCAATTTCCTCTCGATTGCTGACTTCTTTCTGTCTTTGCTTCTTCTAAGTCTCTTCATGATTGATTCAGCTTATCTTGCAATAGCTTCTACATGATTTGTATTTCATCCTTTCATGTGTATTATCTAATGATATCCATTTTCATCTTGTTGTTATTCCATAGGTATAGTTCTTCTTGGAATACATTATATTCCAAGAGATAGATATACAAGATATGTACAGAGACGATGCAAACAAGATATGTACAAGAAATAAGAAGAGTGTTGTTACCTTTAGAATAAGAAGTCTCTTCCATCCTTCTTAGTCTTCTTTGTAGGTTCCTTTTCTTCGGCAATTGATGCTTCGTGTTTCTCCTTCCTTTTCTTTAGCTCGGGACAATGATTCTTGTAGTGACCATACTTTCGACAGTTGAAGCATTGTACTTCTTAAATGTCTTTCTCTTGATTTGGCTTCCTCCTTGAACCAAAATTACTTTTGTCCCTGAAGTTCTTGAATCTTGCTATGAAGGCTTGATCATCGTACTTCTTTTGGGGTTTCTCTTTTGAACTGATCCTTGATTCTTCTTGAGCGCAGCAAGTCCAAAGTTCTTCAGATGTCGAATACTCCTTTCTTGTGTTCATGCTTGCAGAAAATGCATCCCACGTCTTGGGAAGACCATTGAGTACTATGTTCTCCAATTCCTTTTCCGAAATGGTATCTCCAATAGCTTGTAGTTGATCTCTTAACTGAGAGATCCTCACAAAATATGATGTTATGGTGTCATCATTATTCATCTTCATGTCACGGAGCTCATTCTTCAGACTCATCACTTGTCCAATATTTCTGACTGAGAAGAGATTTGTTAAGGCATCGTACATCTTCTTCGATGAGTCAAGATGGGAGATGTAGAGTATCAAGTGGTCTTTTATAGAATCCACTATGATACTCATGGAATTGATGTCAATATCTTTGAACTTCTCCATAGTTGCAACGTTCTGCGGTTCCTTCTCTTTTCCTTCTTCAAACTCTGGTTTCACAATCTTTCCTTTCACGATATCCAACACTTTATTCTTGGCAAGGATGAGGTCAATCCTTGTCTTCCATGCTCTGAAGTTAGAGGCTCCATATAACTTGTTCTCTGACTTCATAGAATAAGTCATGGCTTTTTTGACTTGGTCAAACCCTAGATTTGACTACAAACTCAAACTTCACGTCTTGGCTTGATGAGAGTATCAGGAGATGCGCTAGGCTAGAGCGCACTGATCTATCCAGAGATTAGGTCAATCCATTCACTTAAGGTGCCTCAACAAGAGTATTAGGGTTTCTGCAACTGCTCCTGCTAGTAACCCTAGCGACAGTGTCTTGGAAGCTGCTTCTGCTAGTAACCCTAGTGGTAGTTCCTCAATGATCTCAATATCCTAGTGGCTATGTTTCCTTCTAGCGTTTAGACTGAATGAAGGAGGTGTGGGCCCATAACCTGTTAGAATATGAAAGATTGTGCTCGTTATGAAAGGTGTGGGCCCAACCGTAGGCCGAAGCCACCCTCCAAGCACCTTAACCTTGACTGAGAATTACTCCGAAAGCAAACCCTAGGCTAGATAGCCAAACAAGGTGTAGCGCATCTTCCTCGAAGGATAGCTCACCAAAAATAGCTGATCGGATAGTCCAAACCCTAGCCAAGAGATAGTCCAAGACAAAACCGAAAACTAGTTGCTGCAGCAGCTACAACTGCAACTCTCCTCCACACGTGCGCACCAAACTGGGAACTGCAGTGTGCACCAATTGCTGCTCTGCAATTCTGAGAGTGTGACAAATGAGAACTAGTGCTTTGTATTTATAGTAATGTGGCAGACTTTACTGGGGCTGACTTCTCCTTCTGGGTTCCTGTCTGTTCAATATATTATTATTATTTCTGGCCGACTTCTTCTCTTGGAGGCTAATAACCTAATATAAATTATCCTCTTGAGATGACAAGTCTTCTAGGGTTATTAGCCAACTCATTAGGGTTTTCTCTTGCTTCCCGGAGTCTTCTATTCTCGTTAGGTTTACACGTGGAGGTAAATACCTCCCGCAGCTACCATAATATCAACATTTATAAGACACGATAAAATATCTCATGCAAATGCGAGAGAATATATCCAAAAATATATTCAAGATTGGTGGGCACAGGCCCAGTTTTGAGGAAAATTAACACGTTTAAGGCAACCATGCATGTAGGAAAAGTAGCATGTGCAAGATAGACATGCATGTAGGAAAATCAACACATGAAAGACAAACGCGTATGCAGAAGAGGAAAGCATGTGAGGCACGCATGCAAGAAGACCTAACCATGATAGGGTTAGGGTTTTGGTAAGAAGATGTAATGGATGGTAAGCCAAAAATATGTATAAGTAGGTACCTAGGAGGTCTAGGTCCGGGGGGGTGGGGGAGATGGTTCAGTAGTTGTTGTTTCTTAATGCTTAGGTTGGGTGAGAGAGGAAATGAATGACTATAAATCCGATATGTTTTGTAAGATGTTGATATTAGGAGGGGAAACATGATGGATATTGAGGGTTAGATCATAGGATGAGGAGCCTGGTGTGATCTAGTCCACCTCAATGTAGATCTCGACCCACTGATGGAGAGTGTAATGCGCGTGACGTTGTAGTTTTGGAACCACCATAATAAAAGAGAGGACTAGCCAAATATTTGTGGATGTAACCTAGGAAGGGTGAACCATAGTAGATCATGTGTTATGGGATTAAATATTGTGTATTTCCTTTACTGTCAATGATTAGATGTTAGACAAATGCGTGAATGACTAGTTAGATCTGTTATTTTACACGCATGAATAAGAATGACACGGTATTCAATATAAGTTGAAGGTTAAAGTAACAAATGAAGATTACATATTTTCATCCCAGATCCCCACTCATTCCCAAGTTGCAATCACTTGAGTGTTGTATTCACCAATAGAACTATCTCAGGTGAGACCACTCAGTACACTCTGGGTACTGCGTTGCCTTCTGGTTTACCAGAGTGGCCGATAGTTTTAAAGGGGTTTTGTTGGAAACCATGGTAGATCTGAACCTGGGTTGGCCCAAGAAGGGTAGTAAGAATAGTAGAAGACCAACAAATGGTTTCGTTGCTGGCTAGAATAGAATGGGATTGAGTGAATGAGATTTGTTAAAGAATCGTGACAAGAATGTCAGATCTGGTGAGGAAACATTAAAAATAATGAGATTATAAAAGGGGATGTTTAGACCATGGAACCCAACGAAGGCGGAGATCGAGAGATGGTTGAAAACAAAGGAGTTGGAATTTGTGCAGAAAGATAACAGAAACCTGAAGTTAACACCGCGTAAATATTTGGAAAAGTATGTATTTGGCGACTTGCATAAAGTATTTTTTTGTGATTTCCCACATGTGTTGCAGAAGTGGATATTGAAAGACAACCACCCTAAAAATCAGATTAGGCAACTAGAGTGGAATTCTGTGGAGATAATGCAGTTACAACAAGTTGACAATAAATTTACACGCACAATAGATTTCTAGTTAGACAACATTTTTGCAAGATTTATCACAGAATTTGCAGTAGATACTATGAAGTCTTACAGCGCAACAGAGCAAGGGTTCATGAGGGGACCTAGATGTAGGTATATCGAATCGTTGTATACTTCCATCAATATTTTACTGTATAACAAAGGTGTAATGAAAATGGCATTAGACAGCTAAACTTCCTTGCGTGCATGGGGGAAGAGGGGAGGCACTGACAAGAGACGAAGAAATGGAGGAAGAGATGGATAAAGAAAATAAGGAGGAGGCTCTGGATCCAATCATGATGGAGGAAGACCAGATCAAGAAGATCATGGCAATATCTAGAAGAAAACGTAGTGGAGCACCCTACCGATACAACATGAACAATAAGAAGAGAGCCATAGTCGCAAGGGAAGGATTGGAAAGTGATGAAGAAGAGGTAGAGGATCTCCAGGCTGTGGAGAAGATTGAGAAAATCATGCGCATGACATATGAAAGGAAGAAAATAGGTCCAAGGGAAGGAAGCGAAGGCATAACTCCTATCCATGTCAGTGTCAGTGTGGAACCCATAAACCCATGTGCGACCAATACACCAAAGAGAACACCACCGTTTAGACAACTGAACTTCAGTGGAAGAAACAAAACAGGAAGTACATCTACATAGGGAACAACAACTAGGGGAGCCAATTCAGGAAGCATTAGTCAAGGATCTACACCGTGCATATTTAGTAGTCCAAAATAGTTTGCAATGGCAGGACATGATCCCACCATTACGTTGCCAGAATTCAAGGGAGAGGCATCTGAGGACCCTGAGAAGCACTTGTTCATTTGTGAAAATATCTAGAAAGCAAAGTAGATCACAGATGAGGATAGAAAATTTGCGCATTTAGCTATCACATTAAGAGACCGCGCATTGGATTGGTACATGATCTTAGCTGCAAACAGTCCACCAGGAAAAACTAGAATGATTGTGGATGTCAAGAAGTTGTTGATAAATGAATTCCAAAATCCTATCTCAGAGGATCAATACATGAATGAGATGATAGAGATCAGATAGAAACCATAGGAATTTGTTTGGGAGATTGACAATCGATTCAAACGATTAAAGGGAAAGCTGAAGTATGTCAAGACAGATATGCAACATAGACATCTATTTGTGAATTCCTTGCTACCACACTTGAAATACCCTTTGAGACAACATAATTTTCAAATTTGGGTAGAGGCTCTGCAGGCATCCTTACAACTAGAAGAGAACCAATAACAGAATATAGATCCATCAATAGAGGATTTGAAGGAGGATCTGAAGAATTTAACATTTCAACTAAACTAGAACATGAGTAAGGAAAAAAGAGAATTTGTTTGGTGTACCACATGTAGGACAGAAGGGCATCGCAAGAATGAGTGCCCAACATTCATGCATTACATGGAAACAGAACTGCCAAGCCCTTTGCTGACAAGAGGAATATGGTGTGAGATCTGTAAGACACAGGGGCATGATCCATATCATTTTCCAATGATGCAGAAATACCAGACAACACCTAAGAGTTCATATTGTAACTTTTGCAAGTCAGTAGGCCATGATGACAAAGATTGCAGGAGAATAGAGCCGATGAGGGAAATAACATCAAAAACCCATAGGGTGAAGGAAGAAATGATGATAGGGAAAGTTGCACCATAGTTTAACCAAGTACCAACCCCATATAACATTGTGCCACAACAATATAACACTGCGCAACCACAATACAATACTGAGCAACCGCAATACAACACCACGCAACCACAATATAATCTCGCATAATATAATTAGGTGCCCTAGTACAACGCCCCGCGAGGATATCGAGTTGGATACAGAGGTGGAGAACAAGGTGGAGGAGGATTTGGAAGAGGCAGAGGACCGATGGTATGCCATAATTGTTAACAACCAAGACACTATGCAAGAGAATGTCCACTTCCACCTCTAACATGTATGCATTGTCGCGCATCAGATCATGACACAGAAGACTGTCCGACACTATTGGGGAAGATCCATGAAAAGAGGAATCATAACAATCAAAGTTTCAATGTATTTCTGCAGAAGCAAGGGATGAATGAAGAAATATAAACATAGTTACGCGCAGAGGAGATAAAATAGGGGATGACGTTGTAAGACAAGATCCAGCACAACACCAATGCTTATGTTGAACCACATAAGCAATTTTATGTGCAGAAAGAAAAGGAGCTATTCAAGAAAGCCAAAAAAGAATTATTGAATCCAGACATTATATCTACATCAACTGGGTAGCACACTCAGGACGTACCAACGTACGAGATGCCCTCATCGTCAGATCACACTAATGAAGCACAACCCCTAGGACAAGTAAGTACCACAAAGGCTTTTCTGCAATCCTGGGTTAAACTACTAAATGATCCATCATTTGTTAAAGTATTACAAAATATGATAGAAATATGTAACACAGATGTAGAGGGAAAGCTAGAGCAGAAAACAGTTAATCACTTGCATACAAGGAGGAGGACAAGTAGAGAGTTAAGAATGAATGCCAACATTGGATATTTCAACATGGGGGATATTATACTAGATTTAGGATTTGAAGTAAATGTGTTACCCAATAAGACATGGAAATTTATGGGAGATCCCACATTAGGATATTCACTTATTCAACTGAAACTAGCAAATCAACACAAGGTTCTGTCAACTGGAAGGCTAAAGGGTGTGACAGTAGATTTGGATGGGGTGTGAATTAAAGTCAATTTTGAAGTGATAGAAATAGTGGACGACACAACACCTTATCCAACATTGCTTGGCTTGGATTGGGCATTTGAATACAATGAAGATGAAATTTGATTCAAGAGACTACAAAGTCGTTGCGCCAGTAGACCCATCAGAAGGAGAAAGGTTTGTAGAACCCACTTGCTTAGACCTGGAGGAAATCAATCAGTTATACAGAACCACCGCACGAGAAGAAGATTATGTGAATCCAACTGTAGATGGGTTACTCAGTTGGAGAATTATCACATCATGAGCTTCATACTCAGATACAGGGTTGGAGAATTGGAAGCAGAGATTACATGAAGTATCCATAAGAAGGTGCGCAAGAATAGACTGCATAGTAAAAAGGGTAGGTACAGAGATAAGAGAACCTCCCAGTTTTCATGGGATGGATGACTTAGAAGAATTCATAACAAGATACAAAGATGAAGTGTTAGAAAATCAAAGGCTCTTAGCTCTGGACATAACACTAAGGGAAACACCTACAAGATGGTGGGGTGCGCACAAAGAGACAATCAAGGAGTGGTACCAATGTAAGCAATTATTATGCATTAGATTTGGCACAGAATAGGGAAGCAATAAACTACATAGATATGATGGACATGGGACACGAGAAAAACACTTGGAGAAGTGCAGAACACTATGGAAAATGAGACCACCAGAAGAATGGCCTCATCACTTCATTCACACATTGGAAGGAATTCCAACAAACTGTATGTAGACCAGGAACTGCGCAAAGGCACTGCAGAATGGACAACATTACAATAGAATTTTATAGTCACTTTCTCATTTGAACATGAGAACCCAAACATTGATTCAACACTCAAACAAATTATAGGGGTGATATTTATTAAGGAACCATAGGTTGAACTTATAAAAGAGTATCAACAACAGATTAGACAGACTGTGAAATACTTTCATGCTATCATGTGTAGGAAGAAGCACCAGATAAATATGAACCACGCAACATTCAAATTATAGAAATTGAAGGAGAAAGAGAGGTGGAATTTCCATCTCTGGAATCAGAAGTATTTGTTGCGCTAATCAAGGTGAAGAAAGTAAATATTGGGACAAATGATAATCCCAAAATGGCTAGTATTGGAGATTACTAGGATGAACAAACAATAGAAAGAATAACAGAGTTGTTGCACGAGTACAATGAAATGTTCCCAACAACCTTTACAGATATGAAAGGCATAGCCGGAGAGCTAGGAGAGATGAAGATACCTCTCAAAACTGAGGCTAGATATGTCAGAAAGCGACCATATATACTAAACCCAATATAGAAGCAGAAAGTAAAAGTAGAAATTGACTGAATGTTGGAAGCTGGAATCATAGAACCAGTAGAATAATCAGAATGGATAAGCCCTATGGTAGTCCAGGAGAAGAAACAATGAGGCATAATGATATGTGTTGATTTGAGAAATTTGAATGATGTTTTCCTACATGACCATTTTCCCACCCCTTTCACAGATGAGGTATTAGAGAATGTGGGAGGCCAGAAAGCATACTCATTGACAGATGGATTCTCATGCTACCATCAGATCAAGATAGCTGCAAAAGATAGGTCCAAGACCACTTTTTCCATAGAATGGGGATCCTACCAGTACATAGTCATGCCTTTTGGGCTGAAGAATGCACTGACCATATTCTCAAGGGTAGTCATAGCCGATTTCAAAGAATTCATCCATCAATTTTTGGAAGTATATCTGGATGACTGGACAGTCTACAGTTTGTTGAATGATCATGTAGAGGTGTTAAGGATGATGTTGGAAAGATGAAGGCAGTGTCAGATATCATTAAATATCAAGAAGTCCATATTTGGGACACCTTTTGGAATACCAATTGGACATATAGTCTGTAAACAAGAGATATTGGTGGATCATGCAAAGGTTGTAGTCATTTTTAATTTACCACCACCCAAATCAGTACGCCAGTTGAGAGAAACACTAGGACACACAAGGTAATACAGGAAATTCATAAAAGGGTATGCGTAAATCATTGCGTTGATGGAGAAATTGTTGAAGAAGGATAGTAAATTCCAGTTGAATGAGGATTCTCAGTGAGGTTTGGACACTCTGAAAGAAAAAATGGTCACAACACCTATACTAGTATTCCCAAACTGGGAAAAGACATTTCACGTGCATATAGATGCACAAGATATAACACTTGGAGCTATTCTGGCACATCTAAGAGCAAGAGAGTTAGACCATCATATAGAATTTGCAAGCATAAAACTATCATACTCATAGTAGAACTACAATACTACAAAGAGAGAAGGCCTAGTAAGGGTATATGCACTACACAAATTCAGATACTATCTGCTTGGGAAACACTTTAAAATGTTCACAGATCATTCTGCCCTCAAGTACCTAGTCAATA
>ML798223.1:171683-187119 GCA_009831015.1 Picea engelmannii | reverse complement strand
GGGGGGGAATCTGTAGATGGTTACAGTTGTTTCAGGAATTTTACTTTGAAGTAATAGTCAAACCAGGGAAGTTGAATGCAGGACCCAATCACCTATCAAGGATCAACAATGGAGAGGAACCTACAAATTTAGAGGACAACTTCCCTGGTGCACAATTATTGTTGATGAATATTTTGCTGACATCATTGAATACTTGAATACAGGGACTGTGCCACAAGAATTCAACACTGTGTAGAAGAAAAATCTAGTAGTCAAAGTTGAAGACTATCAATTGACTGCAGGACACTTATACAAGATGGGCGCAAACAACATCTTGAGAATATGTTTGCTAGAACATGAAAGGCCTAGGATTTTAGCAGAGGCTCATGAGGGAATAGTTGTAGGAAATTATGCAGTAAAATCTATCGCGCAGAAGGTATTGCATGTAGGACTATGGTGGTTGACCATTCACAGAGATGCAAAGGACTACTCCCAGAGATGTAATGTATGTCAGAGGGTTGGAAAACCTAATAGATAGGATGAGATGGCCCTAAGACCACAAGTAACATTGCAAGTATTCGACAAATGGGCAATAGACTTTGTGGGACCAATTAATCCACGAGCAAAGAGGTTAGGAGCAAGGTATATCATTACTACAACAGAGTACTTAACAAGATGGGAAGAAGCAAGACCGGTAAAATATTGTATCACAGGGACAAAAACACACTTCCTGTTTGAGCAAGTGATCACTAGATTTGGATTCCCAAGGATTTTGATGAGTGACCAAAGCACTCAATTCATCAATAGTACTATCAAGGCTATGACTGAGGAGTTTGAAGTCTATCATCAAAAGAGTACACCTTATCACCCTCAACCAAATGGGACAATGGAAGCCTTTAATAAGATCCTAGAGAATGCATCAATGAAAATCGACAATGTCAATAGGGACGATTGGGATTTGAAGATACTAGTAGTATTATGGGAATATAGGACTACATGCAAAAATTTAACAGGACATACACCATTCTGGTTGGAGTATGGAAAAGAAGCAGTGGTTCCATTAGAATTTTTGGTACCTAGTCTACGCGTAGCAACAATCACCAACATGATAGGACAAGGTGCAGTACAAGAAAGGCTAAGTCAGCTGATGGATATGGAAGAAGATAGGATTCTAGTGGGATTTCACCAATAAGTACAGAAAGCAAGGGAAAAAGATTGGCATGACAAACATATTAAAAGGAAGAGTTTCAAGGAGCGAGACCTAGTCTTGGTGTATGACAGTAAATTTCTTCAGCATCCAGGAAAATTTAGAATGCATTGGTTGGGACCATATGAAGTGAAGATTTTCATAGAGGGGGGAGTTGTATAGTTGAAAGATTTAGGAGGTATAGAACTCAGAGGAATGATCAATGGGATTCGACTGAAACTGTATAGGGACAGTCGACCTCCTAGTACTTAGAAAGTTACCGTGCAGCAAGAAGATATGTATATAGTGTATCATAGTATAAGTAAGGGAGACAAAATGAGAAAAACAAATAAAAAGAAGAAAAATAAGGAAATCCATAAAAAGTAAAAAGGGGATAAAAATAAAAACAGGTCGGTGCACATGGAGGGTATTGATAGAATAAAATTGGTAGAATAGAACAGTGCGTTGGAAGAAAACTAGGGTTCGAAAACATTACGCACAAAAGAGAAATTAATGGGTAGAAAGGTACAACGTGAACGAAACAAAACAAAAAGTGAAAAAGTGATAATTTTCAGTGTCGCACAACTGTCACTTCTCGGTCCCTCTATAAAGGCGAAAAAATGGGGGAAAGCGACCAATTGTGTTATTTTCTAAGGAGAAGAACGCAGAGCCGAGTGGAAGATCGACAGAGTGAGAATTTACGCTACCATCTGTCAATTTGGAATCCTATAGTTTGGATTTCCTCTCCATGTCACCACCGAGGGTTGGATCGTCGAGCAGAACCAAACAAAACACACGGAGTAGCACTCGGGTGCCACAAACTGGAACAAACGAGATGCCCACAGTGGTGGATGTGGATGAAATCCACACACCGGAGTGCGGGTAAACCACATTGCATGTGGAAGAGGACCAAGAACCCGCAAAGGAGCCCGAGCATCCGGAAGAGGATGTCGAACAAAAAAAATATGACGCGTCCAAGGGAAAAGGGTCCCAGCAAGAAGAACCGTCCACGGGTTCCACGCAGCATGGCCTAGAGTCGAAACCAGATCATGAAACAGAGCAAGAGGTCATACCATAGGGTGGGGTATTGTCCCCACAAGGGAAGAAGAAGGCACGAGTAGAGAGTAGTGTGCAGGTCGTACATCGCGTATAGGTGGTGTTATCCCCTAGCCTAGGGATAACTAAGGATATTATGTCTTGAGGACCAAAGGTCCTAGACATGGATTACTGAGAGCCATATTTCTTCTTCAATGCCTCCACCTTGTCAACAACAACAACATCCATCCCATCGGCTTGGTCCTTCAACAATAGTGGTTCTGCTCCATGAGGCAATGAGTTTGGGTATCATGGTATGTGTCACTTTGATTCTCAAAACATTTGAATATGTGCATTTAATTCTTATTACTTCTAACGTGTTCTTGGATCTTATGCCTTTCCACTTGTCCAAACCTGGGGGTAATGATAGGATGCCCTAGTAAGTTGGTTCCCATAGGGTTTGAGTTTCCATTGGGTGGATTCATGAAAGGTCATCGTCTGTTCCCACCATACTTACCACTTTTCATCTTTTTCCCTCTCATCCACCCCATACATTGGTTCGAGCATTTGGTTTTCCAAGCTAGCAAAGGTTTGTACCTTACCTTGTGGGAAGAAGGGGCTAAAGGCCTAGAGGGTAAAAGTAGCTGAAAAAAGATAAAATCCAAAGGAACAGAACCTTCAAATCCTTTGCCCAGGGATCCCCGAGAAAGCAATAAAAGGATTCTCGGAAAGAAACAAAGTGACCCATAAAATAATAAAATCAAGACCTAATTGGAGGATAGGGGGTCTCATCACGAGCCAACCTAGCGATATGACACTACCATTCAGTTGGTCACCATGCGAGGGTAGTGGCCCTTGGTTGCATAACCAAGATAAATGGGGTCTCATCATGAGCAAACCTTCTAATCTCCATGAAATTCTTGTGGGTAACATTGTCACCATTGGTCACCATGTCAGGGCAGTGTCCCCTAACTAGTCTCTTGAACGAAAAAAGAAATAAGATAAAAATTATAAAAGGCATTGAATGTTCTTGGAAACATTTGCATCCATGACAAGGTGCAACTAAAATTTTTTAGAGGCACCCATAGGTAAGCCATACATTCACATGTCATCACCACACCCATTGCTCAGACATCCCTTACCACCTCATCCACTTACATGGCCTAGATTTGTCTTCATCTAGAAACACCCCACGTCCAATGAGAATTAGCCCAATAGGACATCCTAATGTTCCCTCCAAACCTGGCTTGTAGAATAGCATAACGTCTTTGAGCACTTGTATGGGAAAAGGGGGGTTTACGCACATGTTTAAATAACTTGATTACTAGATCTGATTGACATTGCTATGATTCCTATGACTTATGAGTCCATGGAGGGCATACTTGTTTTTGTTGCAGGGCCACACCCGACAAAAAGGTACACATGGGGAGATGATTAGTTTGGACCTCCATAGGGCTAAAATCCCACCAGATGGAAGCTGACACCCCAGCCAAGGGCATAGACATATCAAAGGTTTGCACTAGAGAGAGAGGAGGAGGTTCCACCAGAGACATCATGGAAGGCCTGGACCCAGGGGATTATTTCCCTTCTCATTATGATGTAGGCCTTGAAAGGCTCACAACGTCACCCATGTGACTCATGACATCACCCATCGTTTTGGACACTTTGGAGGCAGTTGTGTGCCAAGTTGAACGTGTGGTTTGATCTAGAGGCCTTAGGAGGCTTAACATTTTTCTCTTGGAGGCCAACTTTGCCCTAAAAAGGCCTAACGTCACCCTAAAAGGGAATGACGTCACCTTTTCTTCTTAATTTAGGGTTTTATTATGTCATATAATGTAAAAAATGGATATTACATGTAAACTAGCCATGTCGACCTTTTTGACCTAATTATGGTCATTATAACTGTATAAATAAGGGATTTTCCCTTGTATTTTTGGATCATCTTTCACTCACACAAGTGTGAGGTCTGAAATTTTCTCCCTAATTAGGTTTACTTGGCTAAAATTTAGTGCGCACTTGCTATAGCGGGAAAACCCCTCTACGAACTACACTAGGGTTCTAAAATGTAGGCAGAGCTAACCGTCTAAAGTCTCCTACTTTTTATCAACTATCCTGACATTACCCCACAATCATACATAAAAGACAAGGTATAGGGATCCAATAGGCATACCTTAAACTCCGCGTCCGATGTCGATCCCTTTGTGCTTAGTTGTTTCCAGACTGCAAGTCTCCTCCCAAGGCTGACCTACATTCACCAAAAGACAAACAAGAAACTACAAGCATGCATTCTACATATGGATTAGTGGGTTAGACATCATAAACAAGAAATGTAAACAAATCATATAAGTTTAAGCCGTCATTTGGCGGGACAGAAAAAGTACTTCTTTATATTAATCTCACAAAATTCACTTACAATATGAGACCGACACTGCTCCTAGAACTCAGTACTGGGATCCTCTTCACAATGCACCAACTACTTCCACGTCTCCTTCTCCTCTTCGGTTCTCTCTAGAGGAATGGCAAGGGCTTGCAATGGAGAAAAAGGGAATTCTGGCCCAAACTCACAACGTGGTTGCCGAATATTGGGGCAAAGGGGGAATATGGAAATGGGCAGAGTTTCTATGCTCTCATGCTTCCCTTTGAAATGGGACCCCAACCCCTTCTTTTATAGGCCAAAAGAGATAGTAATGATTGGGGTAGCTGGCTATGGGCGGTCAAACAGTTAAGTAACGGCCCAAAAACCAGTATCCTATGCAATTTTGTTTTTTCGCAATATTTTGTGAGTGTACGCAGGCTGTAGTGGGTTAGCAGGCATGTGTACACGGGAAGTAGTGGTGCAGGGCACATACACATTCAAAACAATGATTTTTAGAAGAGCTTGTTCAGTGATGGCTTGGAAAAGATAGCAAGTTAGATGGCCTGATGCCAGGTATGCATGTCTGGTGAAATTTAGGGTTATAACAGATGCCCCCTAATGTGTGAGGTCAGAAGAGCATCTGATGGCCGAAATACATTACAAATCTTCACCAACATACAAAGCGAGTGAGCCGAGGGACCAGAGTTCAGGAGGTGCCATCTGCAAAAATAAAAATTTGCCTCACTGAGGTGGGCATACCCATGTTCAGGATGAAATAAAATCATGGCTGCCAATCAAATACACTGCAGATCCATGTCATATAACTATATAAAGTGTAGCCGTCAACAGTACACAATGGATCTACATCTCAAAATCAAAAGATATACATGTATGGTATCCATCTTCAAGAAGCCAATGACGCCTGATGGTTGGAGATGAGGTCTTCAGAGCTCCAGCAACAACTTCAAAATCTTCAAAACTTGTGTAGGAGTGTAATATCAATGTACGACTTCACTACTTAGAGGTCTTCGAAGACTCATCGGGAATAGACAAGAGGATCTTGGTGATCAGTGTAGAGAACTTCATCGATTTTGAACAAGGACTTGATTGGTCTTTCGGGGTGGCCGGGCATGAGGACAAGAGACAAATTGCAGAAAGGATGACTCAAGTTTATTAAGACTTCCCTTGGACGAAAGCACGATAAAAGATGAGACTTGGGCAACATGGTATTGACATAACTTCACGATGCAGGAGGCAATGCGAACTCTCCATATGTTTGGAAGGGTAACCAAATGAAGGAGGAAACAACTCTATGTAGCGAGAACAATTTCCTAAGGTCATATTGAATTATAGGGCTTGACGAACAAACAAAAGGATGTGCTTTTTCCAAGGGAGACTCATTGTGCTGTCAACAAAAAGAAAATACTTTTCCTTTCCTCTTTTTGGGGTATATTTGATTTTTTTGTCTTTTTCAATAATTATGGAAAGTTTTGAAAAAGAATAAAAAAATGCTACATTACAAAGGATGAACGAGTGTCACAGACATACTAATTCCAAGTGGAAGGAACACACTGATGCTTAGAGAAAGGGGACATATGCAGGAAAAGGACACTCGAAAAAATCCTCCATGGGTCAAGGTGGCAAGACGCAGAGGCAAAGTGCTACAAGGCTTGCATATAAGGCATGCTTCAGATGGTTCAGTTGAGAGCAACATGGAGCCGACATTAGGCCAAAGATGCAAGAATGCAGATGCGGTTAATAAGACACAATGATAACATCCTTCGATGTAATTTTAACGAGCCCAGAGAAGCTAATCTCGACGGTGTTTCATTTTTAGAGAGTCTGAAAAAGCGTAAAAGGAGACTCCACCGGGGTACCTTTTTCGAAGGTAGTCTAGTCGGTTCGAAAAAGGGGTAAAATAGCACTGAATAGACATCTATTCAAAATCATTTTAACGAGTGTGACAAATACAATATCACTCAACGATCTTTTCATATTTAAGGAGTCTTAAAAACAAGGTCACTCAACCATCTTTTCAATTTTAGGGAGTCTGAAAAGAGCTTAACTATGGACTCCGTGGAGGTTCCTTTTCGTAAATTTACTCCCTCAAGCCCGAAAAAGGGTTAAATTTATACCTGATAATACTCTTGTAGAGAACCGAGGCTCCTAGAGTATACCCTTGTTCATACTTTTGACCATCTGGACCGAAAAAGGGGTAAACTACCGCTGGACAGACTTGGATTCGAATTTTATTTTGGTGAGCGTGAAGGGAAACAAGATCGCTCGACAATATTTTCATATTTAGAGGGTTTGAAAAGGGCTTAGAAGAAGACCTGTTGTGTTTTGGGATTCCCAAGGGTGAGGTCAAGAGTGATAATGGATCATGCAAATGAGGCTCAAACTCGTAATCAGGAAAAACTACTAAGGACTCCCGAGCCTATAGTCATTAGTGACGGCATGGACACCAAAATGTAACCAGGATCTACCTAGGGAATCCATGTGAAGGTAGGATCTACCACTAAATTACAACACTTCTAGAGAAAAAATGAGGGTTTTGTGTCACAATTCGGTGGGATCGATCCTATGGGAAGGCGAAAAAGACAACAAGGTGCAACAAGTGGAGGTGGAATCCTATCTTACATGCACAAAGTTGAAAAAAATGACTTTTTACCAAAAGACCTTTAAAACTGACCCAACTCTCAAAAACCTTCCCAAATACCCAAAGTAACACTTATCGTAATCACCCCCGAGAAACTCAAGAACCAGAGTAAATGATTTTTAAGCTAGAAAAAATGACAAAAGGGTCCAAAAAATGACAAAAAGGGGCCAAAAAGTCTATAAATAGAATGTTGTCAAATCATTATCACTATTGTAAATTGAGAATTGACCAAAAGTAAAAAAAACACCCCTTTGCCGAAAGAGTTGATTCTGGGAGCTTCAGTGGACGAAACGAACTTCCGCTTGGACCAAGTAAGTACAAACTAGCCCCTCTTGCAATTCATTCTTCCTTTTTTGCATTTGTTTTTGTGTTTTGGGGGGGTGTTGACCTTTAAAGAGGTCTGCCCTGCATGTACGTGAGTTGTCCAAGCACAAATCATGTGTACATGTGAGCAGAAGATAATTTCCCCGCATGCACACGCGACTGTCCCCAACACAACTCACATACACCCTAAAATAAGTGAAAAAAATGAAAATTGCAAGAGTTAAATCTCCATACATTTATCATTTTGCAGGATGTATGTTCATTGGAGAGAGAGGGAGCATGAAGACATTGATTTTTTGGTCTCCGAAGACCCTGCTACTATCACTTTTTTATCACAATGCAGGTTGCTAAAGTTCTTCCAGTGTCCATTTATGACGGCACAACCCAGGTTGCTAAATGATTTGATAGATTAATGGCATCCTGATGCAGAGGCATTTATGCTCAAGGGGCATTCATTGAATCCAATGACTGGGGACATTTAGTTCCTGAATGTTCTCTCGAGGAGAGGGGATCCAGTCAATTTGCGCACTTTCCCCCCTGGGGCCTCACAACATTGAGTAGTTGATTGGGCTCCATTGCGAGGTTGGTACTGAGAAAGTAGGTTCTCAGGTGCCTATACATAAGATCAACAACCTATCACTCAAAGTGATAGTTCTACTCATTGGGAGGATCACTGGATCTGTGGCTTTGCATCAGGCTTCCTAGGCGCACATGCATTGTGCAGTACAATGCTTAAATGCATGAATTTTCGACCGGAGTACCACCATGCTGGATTGCATGAAGAGATAGCTAACAGAGTGTTGGATACGGGAGCACTGTAACTTCGGGTTTAGGACCATTTTGTGCTCCTTTTTCTTCGAGAGGGTACCCAGTCTCAGTCCTCGAGAGACTATACGAGGGTACGAGGCCTCTCTCCCAGTGCTATGCAGATGGGCAACATTGTTGCTGCGACAGGGGGGAGGGAGGTCCATCGAGGCCTTTGATGGCAAGTTTTTTGACTTGTGGTCATGACAGATTCCAACAATAGAGGACTATCCCTATGCCGAGATCAATTTTTCTAGAGATCTTGACATGCCTGTACCTCCCAAAGCAGAGCGAGGAGAGATGGGTAAGTTTGCTTTTCAAAGTTATTTAATTTTTATGTCTTTTTATATATATCATTTTTTTTTTGGTATACCAGAGTATCTGACACTTACGTATTTTTTATGTACAGATGTGGGACCAGTGCATCCAACAGACTTCTAGAGGACTAGGCGGCATCCTCGACCAAAGGCAGGACCAACTGGAGTCACCAGACCAGCAGTAGTAGCAGGGGGGCCTCCAGCTGGAGAGGCTAAGAGAGTATTGAGATGGGTAGAGAGGAACCTTACCGTGCTCACTCGTATAGTCCCTATGGCGGAGATCGAGGATCTCCCATCGTCGATGCAACCTCATGTAGTTGGGGTGCCATGGACCTGGGTCCAACTCTTCCGGCATTTGGCAAACGTTGTTGTTCACTACGATAGGGCAAACAGGCCCCGCCCTTAGCTAGGCTAGACTACTTACATGCCGAGAGAACTTTTTGCATATTTTTTAGGGCATAAGCCCCGTGACTCTTACTGGACATACTTTTGATGCGCTTGCGCCCACCCTTGTACTCTGATATTTTTTGATATATATATGGATATTTTACATCTTTTTACATCTTATGGATTACATCTATTTTATAAATGTATTTACATGTGCGTGTGTGTGCTTTTTCTTACATGTGTGCAATATGCCAATATAATACATGATTAGCTAGAGTATCTGTGATTTGATTTATTCTCCTACGAACATGGATATACATAATGTAATCAAAGCTTCATTCTAAGAGACGTACCCTAAGGAACTGTTGGTGTAGTGTAGGATCCTAAACGCCGTAAACTCCATTTAACTGAGACACAACCAGCTGAGCGTCTAAGTAGACCCGGAGGTGAGAGATACCGTGCGACAAAGCATCACGAAGCAATTTTAAGACTGTGATGTATTCGACGACATTGTTTGTGGCGTAACCTAAACAAATACCTCATGAAGATAGCAACTGGCCCTGAGGTGTTAAAATCACCCAAGCTGCGGAAGCAAGCCTCTAAGTGTGCCAGCTAGTGCCGTCCGCAAACCCAACGAAGACCTCTGATTCACTTGACATCTGCCACAATGAAAAAGATGACATCAAAAAACGACACATCCATAAAACCAAAAAGACAAAAACTAAAAAGAAAATGTATAAGACTATACATATGTTACAAGAAGTCACCCAAGGCGACCCACCTATGAGTAATACTTCTTGAGGTAGAGCCCATTTCTAGGCTCCACCAAATCATTTCCCTCAAATTCCACCAGATGATAAGAGCCCTTCTTTAGAACCTCCTTCACGATGAAAGGTTTGAACCACATGGGTTTGAACTTGCCTGCCCCAAGGGGTCCTTATCTTGGTCATAGAATAGGACAAGGTTGCCTTCAGAGAAAATATGAGGATGGACGAAACGATCATACTAACACTTGACTTTTTGTTTGTGAGCCTTGTCAGGCAAGGCTGCATTCCGATGCTACTCATCGAGCTGCCCAAGATATAATAAACACTCTTCAAGCAGTGAAGTATCTGGAAATAACTGTACTACCAACTTTAGAGAGGGGATCTGGCACTCTATAGGCAAGACTGCTTCCATCACATAAACAAGTTGAAAAGGTGAGTAACCGGTTGTTGTCTTAATAGACGTTCAGTAGGCCGATAATGTCGATTACAACATCAAATGCCAATTTGACCTGGCCGAATTGACTGTTCGTTGTAAAATAGTCTTAAGGGATTTATTCATAGCTTCCACTTGACCATTTGCTGGTGGGTAGTAGGGTGATGAATGTTCTTGCTTCAACCCAAGCTTTGATGTTAACTAGGACATCATTTTTTTTTTTTTCTGAAAGTGACTGTCATGGTTAGTGACAATCTCTCTCGAGACGCTGAACCTTGTTATTATCTAGTTAAACAAAAAGAGAGTTGTTGTCTCGCCATCATCTTTAAACATTGGCATAGCATTGACCCACTTCATGAAGTAGTCTACTGCTATGATGATATAACAGTGCCCCCTTGAGGAAGGGGGGTTGCATTTAGAGTAATCAATCCCCCACTTGGTGAAGGGACCAACTGTGATGACGGGAAACATGGGAGTGGGGTGTGCCCTCATATTCCAATAGAAGATCTGCACGAGTGGCACTTATTGACCAATTCAACACAATCTTTGATTAATTTCGGCCAAAAGTAACCAGCTCGTAGAATCTTTTGGGTTGTTGCCAACCCAGAAAAATGACCGCCACATGCTCTAGTGTGGAAATCGTTAAAAATGATTTCCTCTTCATCATGAGTGAGACACCAGCTAAGGATGCAATCTACACCTCGATGATACAGAGTGTCCTCGAGTATGAGATAGTTTTTTTCCTGATGGCATATACGACAATGCTCATCATGAGAAGCAGAGTTGGGGCACTTCAACGTCTGGAGATAGACCGGTATATCTCCATACCAGGGGTCCGAAGACATGATCACAAACATGTCTCCTTTGATAAGAGACTCGTCGTGTATAACATCACCTGATTCGATCAGAAGTTCCGAGATGAGTTCTGCAAAGACCAACGACTTTTTGGACTTTGCCAAAACAAAATCCAAGTCGAATTCCTGGAGGATGACTATCCATCTATTGATTTTTCCGTCGATCACACATCGTGTCAACACATATTGAAGCAGATTTGCAATGGTAATGACAGTGGTCTTGCGAAACAAGATGTAATGACGGAATCGTTGGACAGCATGAACTGCTGCCAACACAAGTTTTTAAATGTGGGAATCATTGAGTTTCGGTCCAACCAGACCTCGACTCAGGTAATAAATCACATATTCTAAGAGAAAATAATCCTCCTGAACCAAGAACATACCAATGGTCGACTCTACAGTGGCCAAGTACAATAAGAAGTCTTTATTATAATTGTGTGGCCACATTAGAGGGGTATATGTGAGGGTGCGTTTCAACGCTTTGAAAGAGAGCTGAGCGGCTTCGTCCTAATGAAAAGGAACATCCTTCTTCAATAAACGCATAAAACCCTTTGTGATCTCGGCATAGTTCGTGATGAAATGCCGTAAAAATTTCACTTTTCCCTTTAGACTCTGAAGCTAAGGGACTGTGCACGGGGGAGGAAACTGAACTATTGCCTCAACCTTTAGAGGATCGACCATGATCCCTGTTGTTGAAACTATGAAACCTAACAGACGACCTGATGTTACACAAAAGATGCATTTGTTTGGATTCAAGCAGATCCGATAGTAGTGACATCGCTCAAAAATAAGTCGGAGGTGTGCGGGATGACCATCTCTCTTGCAAGATCATGATGCTAAATCAACGAGATAATCCTCGACTATGTGTTTGAGATCATGGAAAGAAAAAGACATGGCCCACTGAAATGTAGCTCCAACATTTTTTAGACCAAAAGGCATCTTCCGATAAGCGAATGTACCCCAAAGACAGATGAAAGCAGTTTTGTGTTGGTCTTTGGGCTTGATCTGTATCTGATTGTATCCCAAAAAACCATCCATGAAAGAAAAGGCTTCGCAACCTGCGCATTCATTGAATATCTGGTCAATAAATGGTGTGGGGAAATTATCCTTTGGACAAGCCTTGTTCAAAACACGGAAGTCCTTACATCTGCGAATCGTACCCTGTTTTTTGTTGACTGGAACGAGATTTGACACCGAATGAGTCAATTGGACGGGGTATATGAAACCAATTTGGGGTAGTTTCTCTACTTTAACCTTAATAGTTGTTACTTTCCTAGGATTGACTGGACAAAGATTCTGCCGGACCGTCTTAGCATCAGGATATGTCGTGATTTCATGTTCAACGATTCTTGGATCTATGCTTGGAATTTCCTTGTAAGACCAGGAAAACACGTCGCAGAATTCTTTAAATAAATCTGTGTAGATTCGAATCTCCTCGGGGGAGCATTCCACTCCGATGAAGATATTCTCCACGACGACAGGGATTCTGGAGATATCAATAGGTACCGTTTGAGCAATGGTTGCCATATTTCCTTCAGCATAAACAATGTGCGTAGCCAAAGGATTGATAGGACAAGCCTTATCTCCAGTCATAGTCAGAGTGAATTCGCATGCTTCAATTCTTCTTAACTCTGGAAGGAAGTAAGATTTGTGATGAAGATCATCCCAGGGTCTGTCTGGACTAGTCATTGCCTCAATAATCGCCTCGTCTGAGGGAAAGACTAAGTCTAAAGAATCAGTATCAGTGAGGCAACGTTCAACCCAAGTAGGCTTGAGAACTGGATCTAACTCCTGTGCGGGAGTCGGATCAGGGATGGTGGAAGCTTGCTGAACTATAGAGTACGCAACTTCTGCTGCAGACAAAGGCATGACCATGCCATAATGCCCTGTCCCTTCCATCATGGCTGATGGGGAAGTAAGATTCCACAGATCGTTAAAGTAATTCGTTCGAAACAGTGAGATTTGAAATATTTCGACCCTAGGTTGGTCAGGGAAAACCGACATGTAATGGACATTGTCGATCAGAGGTGGGTAATCGAAGGTACCCATCAAAGGTGGCCATAAACCAACCCCTATGTTGATGATGTCGGGTTGAGGGTTATCAATCATCAAGACCGTGGATACCCTCGATGAAGGGTTATGACAGGAGAAGGATAACTGATCAATGGACACGATCTGACCCTCGTGTGGAAACAACAAGACTCGGAAAACTGTCGCGACCACTGCTTGCATAGAATAGGTCCAACTCCTTCCTAACAAGAGATTGTAGTCGAGAGATGCATCGACCGCTTGAACCTCGACGCACATGCTATTCCCCCCTAATTGCATGGGGAAAGAGGGGATGATTCCATGTGGGCGGAACAAATGACCGTCGAAAGCGGTAAGAAGAGTAGGTGATAGAGACAAAATGGGTTGGCCAATGGCCTTCCAACACGCCAAAGACATCACGCATGTCGAGGCACTCTCATCAACCACCGTGAGGAAAATGTTGCGAGTAAAAGTTTTCATGGTGTAAGCCACTACTATCTGAAATGCTACATGGTAAGGAAGATGAGGTTCTAAGTCGGTCATATCAAGCATGATCGTTCCCGGATTACAAGTCTCGACAGATCCTAAGGCATCTAATAGAGCATTTCTCTAGGAAGGGTAGCTCTGGAGGACTTCCAAAGCCGACATTGCATAAGGGGGTTGTGACAAATCCTCCACCACAGAGTAGTTATGGGCAGCCCTTGTGTTTGGGTTGTGGGAATATTCTTGAACACACCTTTTAGGATGCGTGTCATTGTTTCGCCCAACGTCTTCTCAATCTGGAGAGGAATAAATGGGTTGTCGGCTTCTTTACCCTTCTCAGAGGTGTTTGGAATTCCGTAGTCACATGACCTAGTTGTTATGTCAACGCTACCTTTCATCATGTACACATCCACGGACGAAGGATTACTTGCAGATGGAGGGGGTCCCTGACTATCCCCCTCCGCGCTCGAAGAGGCTTGAATCAAATTTTTCCCATGTGGAAATGGATTCGTTAACATGGCAGGCTGATGTTGTGCCAATAACTTATGGGCCTTCGCAAGCCGAGGGCACTGGTGAGTAGGGTGGTCTTCCGTGCAAAGGTTACACGGATACTTTGACTTATTCTTTTTAGTGTTTCCCCCGCCAACATTATTGGTAGATTTCTTATCCCCCTTACCCTTCTTTCGTTGTTTCTTCTTTCCATCAGGCTGCTGGGTGGCCTTTGGGTTTGTCAATTGCACACTATGTACATCCACTTTTGGGTAGGGAGAACAACCGAACTAGTCGTCTGGCTGGCCGTTGTCTGTTGTATCGACAATTGCTGCAATTGATTCGACAGTTGATCAACAGGCTTCGTTTGCGCTAAACCAACAATACCATCGACATGTGGTCCAGACCTTTGTCTGGTCTTGTCAAGTATCGACCTTGGTGCATCTGGAAAAACTTCGTAAAGTAAACCAGACTGAGAGTAAATCAGTGCTAGCTGTTGGGCTCTCATTATCGCATCTTCCTCTGAAAACACCCCCGACATTGCGATGTCTTTAGACAACTGGGGTACCAAATACTTAAGGAACCACTCAAGAAGGAATGCTGGTGGGACTAACACTTTTATCAAACTCTTTCGGTGTCTCCATTCTTGGATGTGATCTGAGATATGGTCCAATTTTGTCTGCTCAAAGTTGGCCAACAATTCTGTGTCTGCGTTGTATCTCACATGTAATTGGAAATGGTTTAAGAAGGCCATTGCCAATTCACCGAAGGAAGAGTATCTTGAGCGGTCGAGATCGATGTACCATTTCACAGCACTTCCAATGAGAGTGCGTTGAAACAAACACAACTAGACAAAGTCGTCTCTCAATGAGTTGGACGAGCACCATAAATGGAAGGTAGTCACATGATCGCTTGAATATTTATTAGGCTTGGCCTCGAACTTTGGGATGTCCGAAGGAAACTTGGTCAGAATAGGAGGCCAACGCGGATCGTGATAGATGGGGTCCTTTAATAACCTTGTCAAGTCTGGAAAGTGCAGAGTTTCCAGAAACCGTAATTTGGGTTGTTGATTATAACCAGGGAAAAAGGAGCCTGGAGTTTGGCTGGCACCAGGTTGCCAGGAAAAGTTAGGTTGCTGGCCAGGGTTCTGGTAATAACCATGGTTGTGACCAGTGTATGGATTCTATGTTTGTTGTAATGCCCCATATTTTGACCTTTGGTAGTTAGAACATTGTTGTTTACTAATCTTAATAATTCAAAGTTTATCATTTGTTTGAAGTCAGTTAGACTTGGTTAGACATTGAGATGTGTACCTCTAAACCTAATTGTATGATA
>ML798223.1:134225-170289 GCA_009831015.1 Picea engelmannii | reverse complement strand
TCTTGTGATAGTTTCCTTTGAGCATTTGTGCTTTGCTGTTCTTGGAGTCACGGGCACGGAGGGCCAAGAAACCGAAAGGTTTCTTGGAGCTAGGAAGCCGGCTAGGCTCCTAGTTGGCAGGGAGGATTCCTTTGTTTCACTCTGGGCAAGCGGGAAAAGAGTACTTGGAAGAGCCCAGGACTACAGTACAACCGGTGAGCTTCGACAAGCTAAGGAGGAGGTATTTTTCAGTGATGTTTTGTTATTGATGTTTTGAGTATACTTATGTTTTAAGTTCTTAAATCTTAAAGTTAGCCTACTACTTATTTCATCATGTTATTAGATTTATCATTGAGCAAATGTAGAATAATTGTGTAACAGAAAATGGAATAATGCTAAAACGAAGTTGTTATTGTGTATGTGTTTGAATAAATGATTATTTGCTTAGCATCTTGTGGATGGGTGCTACATTTGTTGAGATGTCATCATCTGACTCCCGTAATAAGGCGTAAAGGGTTGGGCTTGCGTCGCATTCCAAGGATTTTGGGAAGGGTTGCCCCCTGCCGATCCGACGGGCATAGGTGTTGAGCCTTGCCCGGGGTTCCATTGACTATGGAAGGGGTTGCCCCCGGTCGGCATCCCTAACAAGGGAACTGATCCCTGCCATGGACTCCAAGGTCCTTGTGAGCAAGGAATTCCTAAGTTTACCCCCTGTGCAGGAATAGTACCCTGTACAGTATTTTGTTGTCCATAACCGGGGTTGCCGCCGACCAAGACAACAGTTGATGAGAAAGCGTTGTTACCAAATGTGCTGAACAAAGAGAACAGTGTCGAACATACCGACACGCTATAAGGAATTCCTTGACTACCTGCTCCAAACGAACTATAGTTTACGTTTGGCCCAGTGGAATGTTGGTGAGAACCGCTGAGTGAAGGGGACAAAGGAGGTATATGACCCCCTCCATAAAGGAAAGCATTATAGGGAGCTGAAGTGCCCCCCATAGATACTTGCAGAGGAGCATTGGAGCTTCCCGCCTTGAGACCTAAAGTCTATAGAGTGGAGTAGGAAAGTACAGTGCTTGTATCGAAGCCAGGCATCCCGTATGAGAATGGAGGGCCTGTCGCACTCTGGGTGAAAGGAGCAGTCATCACCGCCATAGACGGAATTAGACCATTGCTTAAGGTAGAGGTAGTCAAGACCATAGTGGCCCAGACCGACGACAGTTGGTTAGGAGGTGAAACACCCCCTATAGTGATAGTCGTAGAGGAAATATGAGTATTCCCTGAAGAAGTAGCAACATTTGTTTCCATCGTTGCTTGTGACACTATCTGACGCTCGTAAGGTCGGACATGTATGATGATGGGCACTGAAAAATCATTGATTGGAGGGTTATATGGACCAAGAGCTTCCGCTAAAATGTAAAAAATAATTGGTTCCTCCGGAATCAAATGCTCTCCTCTCGGAGATGAGTCGGGCACAGTTTCCTGTAACCCGGTCACCTCAAAAGATCCTTGCTGGTCTAGTTTTCACCTTAGTGGTGGTGGGGGTGGCTCGAGATCAACTGGTGGCAGGTCCAAAAGCCTTTGCGACCGGTAGAGCTCCCGATCCTCCACTGTGTGAGAATATCAAAGACACACTAGGGATTTCTATAATCGTTTAAAAACCAACATACACTAGAAAAAGTTCCTATGACATAAGACAAGCATATCACTAGCTAGTTGGAAGGACAGTTACAACAGCTAACACTAGAGAAACTTACCAGTGCAAGTGAAAATCGAATACGGAAGCACCCTCTGGGTATACTCTGCAAATCATGGCCCGATGTCTGCCCTAGGTATCATGGTATACCTCCGCAGTCATCTGTGTAAGTCACTAAGATAAAGGCAACTAAGTTGCCAGCGCGTGAACAATCACCAGGCGAGTACAATCGATAGTCAGGTGGACCACAATGAGCAGGGATTCAATCCTGAAACCTATCAAGGGTATTGAAAGCAAGTGTTCTGAAAGATGACTGAGGACCTCGAACGGATTCGAGACCCACAAAGCTCCGTGGAAAATGCGATCAACGGATACCAAGATAAGCCCTCTATATGTGTTCCCCGCTACGTTTGGTCTGGCTTTGGAGGGGTTATCTCCGCTACCGTTCCACACACGACCTCGTGTTTAGCCCTTGTGTTAGAGGGCGGTCCCGGATAACTTTCACGGTTACTGGACTTTCAAGCACTCCCTATCACAAACTCTTATGTTTTTTTTTGTAGCCTTGAAGAGTTTCCTCTCCAATCCTAAATCAAGGCTCTAGCCTAGACTGCATTGATGGACCCTACAAACACAAAGTCTAATAACTTTTAAGTAAGCGTTAATTTTAGTGGTTGTCTTAAGTAAAAAGGAATGGAAGTGAAACCAGTGATGTTCTTTAAGAGACGAAAGAGAAGAGCATAAGATGATACTGAAAACAAAAGTAATTCTTTCTTCACAAAAGAAGGATTTCCAATTTAAACTCTTTAACCAAACTTTTCCTAACTACTTTTCTCAGATCTTTGAAAAGAAAAACTTAAAACAATATTTCGCTCGACTACAAGCTACTTAATGTCCTAAGCATTCAAGTAAAGAACTTAAGAAAACTTTATTTTTCGTTGGTAAATGAAACAACTAGCCTAAACTACTTTACCAAAGAAAGAAATGATTTTTTTTTTTTTTTTTATTGTTTTATGCTTCAAAACAATAAATTTGAAAATGAATTCTTTTCTTTTCTTCTAAAGCAAAAAAGGGAAAAATGATGACAAGATGGGACCAAGAAATGAATTCAGGCCCAAACGCAGATCGCAGGGAGTCACTGACAATATCAAACATGCAGATCAAAGCAGACTCACAAACTTGTCTAAAAACCCTATCAAAGAAGACACAAGAAATATTTTATAAAAAGAAAGCTATGTTGAAGTCAAACCTAAGCTACAAACTGCTATAACAGAGACCAGGACTAGATCAGGAAAACCCCTGAGAAGTGTGACTCCTGACAGGGAAGATGATGGTTGTCTCTTCTTTTTGTTTTTTAAATTCTCAATAGGCAGCCTATGTATGCGGGTTGTCCAAAGGCAGGGCACATATGCACGTGTGCAGGCCCACTACATGCCGCGTACACCTCTGTAACTCCTCAAAAGAAGGGAGTACTGGTATGGAAGACCAGAATCCCTTAAAGACACATAAGCTTACAGAAACTCAGAAAACAATGAATAAACTGATTCAAAGCACACAAAAAGAAATATCCCCAAAGACCCTAGAGGTTTTCCCCACTATGGTCGCCAATTCTGCTATAGCGGGAAAAACACTCTACGGACGACACTAGGGTTCTAAAATGTAGGCAGAGCTAACCGTCTAAAGTCTCCTACTTTTTATCAACTATCCCGACATTACCCCACAATCATACATAAAAGACAAGGTATAGGGATACGGTAGGCATACCTTAAACTTTGCGTCCGATGTCGATCCCTTTGTGCTTAGTTGTTTCCAGACTGCAAGTCTCCTTCCAAGGTTGACCTGCATTCACCAAAAGACAAACAAGAAACTACAAGCATGCATTCTACATATGGATTAGTGGGTTAGACATCATAAACAAGAAATGTAAACAAATCATATAAGTTTAAGACGTCATTTGGCGGGACGGAAAAAGTACTTCTTTATATTAATCTCACAAAAGTCACTTACAATATGAGACCGACATTGCTCCTCGAACTCGGTCCTGGGCTCCTCTTCACAATGCACCAACTACTTCCACATCTCCTTCTCCTCTTCTGTTCTCTCTAGGGGAATGGCAAGGGCTTTCAATGGAGAAAAAGGGAATCCTGGTCAAACTCACAATGTGGTTGCAAAATATTGGGGTAAAGGGGGAATACGGATATGGGCAGAGATTCTATGCTCTCGTGCTTCCCTTTGAAATGGGACCCCATCCCCTTCTTTTATAGGCCAAAAGAGAGAGTAATGATTGGGATAACTAGGTATGGGTAGTCAAACAGTTAAGGAACAGCTTGGAAACCAGTATCCTATGCAATTTTGATTTTTCGCGATATTTTGTGAGTGTACGCGGGTTGTAGTGGGTCAGCAGGCGTGTGTACGTGGGCAGTAGTGGTGCATGGCGCGTACACCTTCAAAACAATGATTTTTAGAAGAGTTTGTTTAGTGATGGCTTGGCAAAGATAGAAAGTTAGATGGCTTGATGCCAGGTATGCATGTCTGGTGCAATTTAGGGTTATAACAACACTTCTTGAAGGAGGCTAATTTTGGATTATTTTGGCATTTTTCTTGGTGGAGGTGTTCAACTAGGTTATTTGCTAGATGATTCTTGGTGAATGTAAGTAAATTTTCTAAAATTCTTCTTCATTGAATGGTTATGGTTGTATTTATCTTGCATTTGTTCTGAGATTATGAAATTGCTAGCTTAAAACCATAGGAGGCTAAAGAACATGTTATTGTTCTTGCCTTAACAACCCTCACCTGCTAGATTATGCTAGAAAACTGATTTTCTTGAAGCTTTTTGCTAAGGGCCTTGGCATTGAAACACCCTAGCACCTTTTGCTTCATCTAAGCAGTCATCTTGTTTTATCTTTGAGCTAAATAAGGAGGAAAACTGCTAGGGCTTGGGGTTACCTACTTCCTAGTAGCCATTTCCCTCCCAGGGTTTGGTGATTGAAGCCTTGGGCTACCAACACTTCAATTATTGACCCCTCTTTTCTCTAGTTCTCTTATTATCATTTGTTCCTTCAAAATTTTCCACTGCCTAAAAGGACTCCATTTACCATAAAAGCACTAATATTGGCCTTATAATTGAGTCATTGACAAAAACTACTATCAAAACCTTTACCTTAAGCTCTCTACTAACTACTCCGAACATTAGAATAGTCTAATCTACTAACCTATTTGTTGTTGTTACTAAAATAATATATAACCATCTATTACAACATTAAAATCACCTAAAACCAATTATAAATTTCATTTATAAATTGTCTGATTTGCTTCTGACAATTGCTAGTACTTTGCTATTGTTGAGTAATTATTCTTGGTCATTGTGAAGCCATTTTAAGGCACTTATTGTGAAGCTATTGTCTTATAAATATTGTTGCTACAAATTTATGTTTGTGTTACACATCAAAATTACTCACTTCAATAGTGTCACAAGCGTCATCATTACAAGTGTTATAGGTGTCGCATTTTGAACACAAGTGTTGCAAGTGTCACAAACATCATACTACCATCTTGCCTATGTCGTGCCTCTAACGACATCACAAAGACACTTAAGACACCCCAAAGACTAGTTTTGAAGAAGAGAAATCACTTGACAGGGAGTACAAACCTTTTTCCACTGAAAGAACCACTCAAAAATGGATTTTGGAGAGGAGCGCCCCCTATCCAATTTCAGGGAGTGCTAGCGCTCCATGGGCCTCTTTGGGGGAGTGTTTGAGCGCCCTGTGCACCCTTTTGGGGGAGCGCTACCCTTTCTGAGAGAATTTTTGGTTTGTTGGAGGAAATTAGGGGACAATCCCCTCAATATCTGAAGGTAGTTGGGTTTGAATCTTGGGTCAAGGCATGATCTTAGGGAAGATCCTCAACTGAAGGAGAGGAATCCTCAACTTATCCCAAAGATATCTCAAGTGGTTGGGCCTCTCCAAGGTTATATAAGGAGGCCTCCTCATGGTGAAAGGGGAGATGGAGATTGAGAATTATACCTAGATTATGATCTCATAAGAAGGTATAGGAAAATAGTAGAGACTAGAGACCAAGAGGGAATCCACTTGTCTGCAGGGGGATTCACCTACAACATAAATTGGCGACTCCATTGGGGAGGAGCTCTGATTTTTGTTTCCATTCCCAGATCTTGTTTTTTCCCTTTTCCCACTCACTTGAAATTCTCCATATTGTCTTTTTGATTCTTAGATTTGTTTGATTGCCTCTTTATTTCATCATGATCACCCTGATTGACTAAATTTGCTTGATTTTTTGGGCATTTTTCTGAGTTTTTGGAGCAGAGCGCTCCCTTTCTGTTGTTGTCAGAGTGCTAGCACTCCCCATTAGCCTTACATAGAGTGTTGGAATGCTCTGGTGCCCCTTACACTAGAGCACTACCCCCTTTTTGTGAGAAATTCTCCAGAATTTTCATCCTCTGAAGCTATTTCTTAGTTTTGGAATTTTCTCAGGGTCTCATACTCTCAGTCCATCTTGGTATTGGCCTTCAACACCCTGTTTTCTAAGGATTGATCTCTTCTTGTTTGGGAATTTGACATTTTCTTTCCTTTCCTTGAAGTCACTCTTTGTCTTTGTTGACCTAGAGTTAACTTTTTGTTTTATTCTCCTTTATCTGACTGAGTGGAAGATTTTGTGAGGAAATCCAAAGGTCTGTGAACTTTTCATTTGATCTTTGAGGTCAGTCTTCCATCATTTCTCTTTTGTTTGAGGCTTTTTGGGTTCTTGTTTGCAAATTTGGTTATCTTTTCCCTTCTTGTTTATTCACAACGAGAGTGTATTTTTTTGTTTGTGTGAGGTTGCTTCTGACTGTTTAATCCTGAAGTTTGATTGACATTAGGAGTTTTACATCTAATCATCATTCACATATAAGGAAAAGGACATATTTTAGTGATTGGTTTGGATATTAGAAGGCATTTCTGACATTTTTTAGCATTTCATTGGATTTGATTGAGAAACAATTGTATGAGGATGTTGCATCTTAGTGTTTGATAGTGAAAATAACTCTCTCTTTCACTTAAATAGACATTCATCGAAAGACAAGACTGTTGATCATTTTCTTATGCATTTCTTTTGGGAATTGAGTCACAATATAATCAGTTTCATTGTCATACACCCTTTGAGTAAAGAACAACTGCAAAATGAACGCTAATTAAAAAATTATCTAGAACATTTTGTTTTTAGGATATTCCACCAACATTAGACTAGGATTAGCACTTTGGATTAGGCTGTGAGTACAACTCTCCAAAGTTTTTCAAAACAAACATTAGCATCCTGAGATAGGGAGAGTCAAATCCAATTGTCGTATAGGCTTTCTGGGATCCCACTCTCACACAGGGGTTACATACGAGGTCGCATTCGGGAGAATTAAAAGGATTATCCCTCCGTGGTTCAACTATTTGTAGTGGTTGGATCGTATATTGGGGGTCACTTGAGGGTATACCCATGATTATGTGTGGGAGCCTCTCGAGTTGATTTCGGACTTGTTATCTTGCCCATACGTTCGGATTGGACTGTTGATTGTACCTGCCCAGGGGCTGACTGCGAGTTGGTGTCCTTAGTTTCCATAATATTTAGGTACTTACATGAGGTGATGGTGAAGGGAAGTCTCATTGTACCTAGAACAAACATTAGTCAAACTCACTCGGGCTCCTTGGAGGGTAAATCCACAATTACTGTGTGGAAGCTTGCACCAAGGTGAAAGTCTGTTAAGCAGATCTCCATTGCAACTGTTCCACTATATCCTAGCCCCTTCTTGACTTGATCATGCGATGTTGGATTTCATCACCAACTAGTACGATCATCGAGAGAATTTTTGTTTGTTTGGTTTTGATTCCTAGATTTTATTAGCATATACTTTTTCTTTTCATTAGTTGGCCCTATATTTTCAGCATGTACTTTTATTCTTCGAAATTGAGCCTGTAGACGATAAAGGTCTTCGTCGATCGCGTAGGATGCAAGGGTTTCCTCCAGAAGGCTACCAACCCTTACCTCCTAACCCTCCAGAAGACAACTATCGTGGAGAGGTAGAAAATCAATATGACATTGGGAGTGTTGTTAGTCCTCTGTTAGACAATCAAGAAGGCTCTTTGGTTATGGTTGAGAGTCCCACTCCTCGCACTACATCTATGTCGGTAACCCCTCTTGAACCACTTTTGCTTCGTTTAGACTCCCTTGGGAACGTCATAGACGAAGAGGTCCCACAGTTACCAGAGAGATCTTTTACCGAAACATATATGGGATCCATAGAACCAACCTTTAGTGATGAGTATAGGACTCATGTTCGTCCTACCACTGTAGTAGATACAAATCCCACACCTACTTGTTCTGTATGGAGGACTTCATCAGGACACGATCTTTATGAGCATTTTGAATCTATTCGACAACCCTTTCATCCTCATGACCCTCCTGGTGAAACAGGACCATCTGATCAAACTATGAATCACCCCATCGATCAGGTCATTAACCCTATTGTTATGTCAGCACAAATCCATCCTAATGTTGGAATCATCACCTCTACTCATTCCCAAGGCACTTCGATCCCTACCCCCACTTTTACAAACTTTCACTCTACAGCTCCACGTGTTCTGCACGATCTTGCTGGGACATCTTTGCACCAGAGAATGCAGACCCTTTCCAGCCAAATACAACTGACTGGAGGGCAACCACCATCTAGCGGACCTATCCCTCTTGGATGATCGCCATTCTATGGCGAGCCTACCCCTCCCCGGGGACAATCCCCTTTTCATGTTCCTCCTGGAGGGCAACCTCCCTTTTCTAGTCATACCCCAGTCATTAATCCATCACTGGCAGGGGGGCAACCTTCGTTTGCTAGAAACCATTCACAATCTTCGGGAGTATCTTTAGGATGCACATTTACCCAACCTCATGTTGGGGGGCACTCATATCATAACCCACAAGGAGGAGTATCAAATCTCATTCCTTTCGGACCATCTTATGGACAACCTAATCCGAGCGTCCCAAACACCACCTGGAGTCCTCAAGGACAACAACCTTATCCTCCCCAAGGGTCTAACACTTATCCTCCCCTTAATGTGTATCCACCTCCAGGATATACTTCTTACCCTCCTCAAGGGAAACATGTTTATCCTCCTCATGGGAAAGAAAATCACCCAGCTTATAATGCTCAGAACCCACCGGGTTATGCAAATGTTTCTCAGCCATCATCGAATCCTTCTTATCCTGGTTAGCAACTGTTAGTTTTCCTTATATGAGATATGAGAGATATTCAATATATTATTACAATAATGAGTGTTCCATATATAGGGAACATAAGGTGACCATCCATGAAAGGATGTGTCCCTTGAAAAATCAATAACTACTTATTATTATCATTTACTTATTATATACTATATTTAATAATCAATAATAATCATATTATTAATTATTATCTTTAGAGAATGTCTTCCTGATGTTTTCCAAACATCAACACTCCCTCTCAACGAGGGAGACATTCTGCAACATACCACTCTTGTCTTTGAAGTATACGAACTTCACCCTAGACTCATGACATTTGTCTGTCAGTATTGGGAGACATCTATCTCCCACCTGAACAGAGGAGAAACTCCTTCTGCGGCTCTCCCTCTGAGCCAATTAACTCTCTCTAAGATTAGGCTCACTTTGGGTCTGTAATATCATATATCATCTTGAGTCTTTATCATTCCTTGTCAAATCGCTATGACTAGGACAAAGACTATACCAAGATCTTTCACCACAGGCACACACCTATGATTGAATGTCAGCTTGATGCTAACTGACATGTGGAAAGCACTTCAAGCAACTCGAGTCCATATTATTCCTTGTCATGATCAAGGAAGGACTACATCTGGGCCCATTTACCACAAGTGCACCTTTGTGATAAATGTATCCTATCTCCCTTGGTCTACAACCCAATATAGGAGAAGTTATGCACGATGTTGAAACATCAACACTCCCTTTTATCTAGGGAGGTATCTTTCCATAGTAGTACACAACTATCTTCCAGAGACATGTAGTCTCCGCCAGTGGTATAAAACCACCATAGTAGTAAAATATTTGTCACACATGGCACTCCTATGTGGACTTCTAGATGGTACTCCCTCTAGGAATACTTAGGGTCAACTCCACATAGTGTGAGACATCAAGGGTCAACTCCCTTGACATGTCCTCATGTTCTCTGAACATGGGACGATGGGCTATAAGCCAAAATGCACTTATTCCTTATCGAATAAGTGTTCCACGTATCCCTTCTTGGATAAGTGTCCTCACAGATAAACTCAACTCAATTCACAGAGGAGTACGATCTAGAGAAGTTTGTCACACATGGCATTCCATGTGGACTTCTAGAGGCTACACCCTCTAGAAACACTAGGGTCAACTCCCATAGTGTATGACGTCAAGGGTCAACTCCTTTGACATGTACTCACGTGCTCTCCACATGGGACATTGGGTTATAAGCCCAGCTGCACTTATTCCTTCTCGAATAAGTGTTCCACTTATCCCTTCTCAGATAAGTGTCCTCACAGATAAACTCAACTCAATTCACAGCGAAGTATGATCTGGAGAAATTTTGTCACACATGGCACTCCATGTGGAATTCTAGAGGCTACACCCTCTAGAAACACTAGGGTCAACTCCCATATTGTATGACGTCAAGGTTCAACTCCCTTGACATGTCCTCATGTGCTCTCCACATGGGACATTGGGTTATAAGCCCAACCACACTTATCCCTTCTTGGATAAGTGTCATCACATATCAAATCAACTCAGTCATAGAGGAGTACGATCTGGAGAATGTCTCAGGAAGCTACAAACATCAATACTCCCTCTCAGCGAGGGAGGCATTCTCTGCCACACCAAGTCTGTCACAAAAATACTTGAAATTCATCTTGGTTTGGTAAAAAAACATCAACAACCTACTCATCTGTAGGAAGGTATTGCACCAATACTTCCTTCCTCTGCACCATGTCTCAAATGAAATGGTACTTGATCTCAATGTGGTTCGATTTGTCATGAAACACTGGATTATCAGAGTTCATCACACAACTTTGGTTACCATAATGAATAATGGTGGAATCCAGCACATGTTCGAATAAATCTGCAAGGAGATTTTTAAGACACACTACTTCACGAACTATCCTACTTAATGCAATGTATTTTGCTTCTATTGTGCTCAAATCCACAAAAGTTCTTTTCCTGCTACACCAGGAAATGATGGAAGATACCAAAGTGAAGCAACACATGAAGGTGCTCTTTCTTTCCACTGCGCTCCCTGCCCAATCAGATTCAATATATTCCTGCCATATCATATCAATATTGGAAGTATATCTCAGACCATGTCGAACTGTGCCTCGCAAGTATCTCAACACATGCTTCATGGAAATCTAGTGTGTCTATCTCAGCTGACTTATAAACTGGCTAAGTGCACTCACTGCATAGCAATTATTTGGTCTGGTGTTAACCAGATAGATCAGTTATCCAACCAACTGTCTATACAGAGTCGGATCAATTTCGTCACAATCGGATGAAGACACACTTAGTTTCTTCAGATTCGTCATCATTGGTGTAGTAACGGGCTTCAAGTTCAATATCTGAAACTTCTTGAATATCTCAACTGTGTACTTCCCCTGACTCAGGAAGATCTCATCAGTTCTTTGCCACACCTCTATTCCCAAGAAGTAGTGCATCATACCAAGGTCCTTCATATTGAACTCAAAGGCCAACACATACTTGCATTCAATAATAAGGCTCTCTATATCGGTGAGGAATAAATCATCAACGTAGAGGACCAGAATCAGGGACTCACCATTAACAATATTATAGTACAATCTGGGATCAAAAACACTTTTTTGAAGCCCAAAAATCATCAGGTGTCTATCGATCCTTGCATACCAAGATCGAGGTGGTTGTTTGATTCCATACAAGGCCATTTTCAACCTGCACACATGAGACTCCTTATCATGTATCATGAAACCATCTGGTTGCTTGATGTATACTTCTTCCTTAATCTCTCCATTGAGAAATGTTGTCTTTACATCCATCTGATGTAATCTCCAACCCATGGATGCTACAAGGAAAATAATCATCCAGATAGAAGTGTATCGAGCAACAAGAGCAAATATCTCCTCATAATATATTCCCTCCACCTGAGAGAATCTTCTAGAAACAAATCTCATTTTTTATTTTTTTTGCCTCTTGATGCTCCCATCAACTATGTGTTTGATCTTGTAGATCCATTTGGAAGTCAATGAAAACTTCCCCTCAGGTATCAGAACAATATCCGCACATCATTTTTCATGATGGATTGATACTCCTCCATCATGACATCTCTCCATACTTGAGTACTAGTTGCCTCCTCATAATAGGAAGACTCAAAATGAATGATGTGGCTCATAGTTGTGGCATATCATGAATATCTCTGAGGTCTCTTTCTCTCTCGAAAGGTACCATGAGGAGATGCATGTCCTTCTTCCTCTTGCAGAGTCTGATGACCCCATGTAGGTCTCTTCCAACCTACTGCAATATCTTTGTGGACATCAACTAGAGCTACAAGATCAATGGGATCAATAGGCTCAATTGTCTCCCTCTGAACTAGTGGAGGGTGAGGGGGAGAAGGCACCATCTCTTCATGTCTCTCACTATCAATCTCCATGTACGATCCTCTAGATTTCATGAAGGCTACCTCCTCCTCGAAGGTAACATCTCTTCTCACCTCAATATATCTCTTACCAGGGATGTAGATCTAGTATGCTTTCGAAGACTCACTGTACCCCACAAATGTACCATTTTTGCCTGAAGGGTTTATCTTGGTCCTTTTCTCCTTGGATACGTGAATGTATACATGACACCCAGATTTATTGAAGTGTTCCAACCTTAGCATTCACTCCGATGTTGGGAGACATGTTCCTTAAATTCTTATGAGGACTTCACTCTAAATGAGAATCAACATTCCAGCGAAAAACAATGAATGTGAGTAAACTAGAATCATGTCATTTATTAGTTTCCCAGAATGTAAAGAGAGTACGACTCAAAACAACAAAAATTATAATAGTCGATTCCAATATAACCCTCTATAGCCACCACTTGTGCAACCTATTTGATACCTCTTCGATCATAATAACGAGAAAAGCATCAATGCCATCAAATCCAAAGGGGTTTGTATAACATTACTCTTCTTAGGAATATAAACCCTAGCTTGATAAACACGTGAATCCTATATTTCCATCCATTAATTTCATTGAGTCATTCAAGGTGGAGGAGTACATGGCCACATGGACAGAGGTGGTACAAATATGCAAATCTTATTGCATCTCAACAAACTAGTTCGTGCAGGGATCAATCTCCAATTCCCTAGTCGATGTTCTTGAATATAAGACATAAGCGCAATATATTCTTCTGGAGTCCATGGACCTTTCTTCACCTGAACTTCATCACAACAAGGATATCTTCCCATCTTCAAATCTTCTTCATCCAAGCCTTAAGTAATCTGAGATGATCTTAATTATTTCTCATGTTAGTTTTAGCAAAGTCAGCAAGGGGATGTTTCTCGTTGAATTGTTTTGAGAGATAATAGCATGTGTATTCATCGTGTATGAGCTTCCTCTACAAGAGTTGTTGGTCTTCATCGACTATCTTCGATGACAGAGCAACCTTGGCATCCATAACCGCATTGTAGAACATGGCAAGAGGAAGTCTGGCTCTTTCCTGGCCTTTTACTGCGTGATGCTCTATGCTCTTGTATCTCCCATTTGTTATTACCTCTACCGAGTCCCCGATGTTTACAACAAGAGCATATGGAATGGGTTTCAAAGGAATCCATTGATTATCCTTCCGGACATGAAAACCTTCTGTTTGGTCATCCTGAAGGAACAATGTAATTCCTCCTCCATCCGAGTGAGGACTCAATACCAGAACAAGGTCAGGTCTAGGGCACGACGGGTACAAGTTCATGCGCATCAACTGCATGGGCTCCGACCCAAACTTGTCCTTGAAATATTCAGCCCCTAGATGCAAGTTTTCAGCGAACAGACTCAACACCTCTTGAGCGACTCTTTCCACCTCAATTGCATACCGCTCCACAGTATCCCTGAAATTTGTGGGGATTGTCAGCTAGAGTGCGAGATTTTTAAGATTGTTGGGCATAAGTGCTAAAGCAAGAAAATTAGTTCAGTCCAACGTTTGATCCTCAACCACCACGTGTTGGTTAGGCTCCATGTGAAGAACCCAATATTGGGTTGATCCTCCACTTCTGACTCTCCTTCTTGTTCCACTTACACAGAACAATCTCTGTGCCTCCACTGAGGGATACATGATGCTTATCATCTCTAGTGCTAGAATCCAGATTAAGATGGGTGTTGTTGACAGGTCTGATACACTTATCCTTCTCTGCACGTCGATGCTTCAATGCCTGGCCTGTAGCTTTGTTTACAAGGGAAAATGCAGGAAATCCTACATCATCCTTGGATTTCACACTCCATGAAGTATCCATGATCCATTGCTGGGCTCTCTCGTGAGGGAGTAAGCCTAGTCTTGCTCTGATACCATGTTAATTTTCCTTATATGAGATATGAGAGATATTCGATATATTATTACAATAATGAGTGTTCCATATATAGGGAACATAAGGTGACCATCCATGAAAGGATGCGTCCCTTGAATAATCAATAACTACTTATTATTCTCATTTACTTATTATATACTATATTTAATAATCAATACTAATCATATTATTAATTATTATCTTTAGAGAATGTCTTCCCGATGTTGTCCAAACATCATCAACAACAACCATATGTAGGAGGACCTACTGGTTACAATTATCCACCTAACCTAGTTTATGGTCCTACTAGTGTTCCTATACCACACTAGTATCATCCACAAATTAACTGATAGTTACCTTTCCTTGCGACTTTGGATCTCCCAGACTTGTCTCGGTTAACCAATGATCCTATTTTTCATTCACCGGTTTGGCCAGTTATTCCAGCTAAACTTCCTTATGATATTCCAAAATTTGACGGAAAATCTGAAGAAGATCCAAATAACCATGTGATGACCTTCCATTTGTGGTGTTCATCAAACTCCCTCATGGATGATTCTATACATTTTCGTCTTTTCCAGTGAACACTTATGGGATGAGCAACAAAGTTGTATATTGAACTACCACGTGCTTCTTTTCATGATTTCAACTCCCTTGCCATGTCTTTCCTCTCACACTTTCAACTACCTATTCACTACGAGACAAGTACTAAAATATTGACCTCCCTTCATCAAACTGACTCCGTGCATATCTATGACCATATTCATGAGTGGAGACGATGATGAAGGATGATCAAAGTAATCATTCCTGACATATTATTGGCAGAGTGGTTTACTAAAACACTTTTACCCCCGATTGCTCGTGATGTCGCTATGGGTGGCGCAGTTACTGAGGAAGAAAATATTGCTCAGGATCAGTACTTAGATTTGGTTTATTCACAATCTGGTACTTTATATTATTTGCTTCTGAATGCTACTCAAGCTAATGCCGATCCATCCAAGCTGTCCTCCTCATCTCATGCGGACAGTGTTATCGGTTCCGTCAAAACTCAATCTACTTCCCAGTCGGCCACACTCTCCTCTACCTCCCCTCAAACTCAGATTTTTGAGGTGAATGCAGTTCAATCTGCCCCTTCACAACAATCCAGAGGTAAGAAGGAAAAAAATAAATCAAAAAATACCAATAACAATGAACAACCAAAAAATCAATCTCAAACACCTGCTACCGAAAAGAAACCACAACGGAAACTGAAATTCCTGTGTATCATTTATCGTGACGATCACTACACTCGAGAATTTCCACATCACGATGAAGTGGCCAAACTTTTCCATATAAATTCACAACCCGCTGTGATTACTCATCCTTTTCCACAACAATAATCCACGGTTTCTCAAACCCCCTCTCCTGGGGGTAGTTCTATCCATCCTCATGATGAGGCCTTGACAAGTGCACATATTTATATGTTTAATGGGATTAATTTGACCACTCTCTCTAAGACATATGACACACCAGGTAACCCTGACAAAAGAGTAGTCACTAACGTTACCGGATCCATCATCGTCCTCCGTTAGTCCTCCATCAGTTAATCCTTCGTCTGGACCACTTCAGATTGAGAAACCTACGTTCAACTCTATATTATGCCCTCCTAAGAGCACTATCCGCAAATCTACCTTTAATCCTAGTTCGTGTGTCACCCAGAACTACAACATTGTTGAAGATTTGTCTCAAGCACCGTGTGCTATGTCTGCATTAGAAGTTCTACAACACTGCCCCAGTCAACGTAGAACGCTCTTGGCCGCTATTGGCATTGCTGATCCCGAGTCGTCCAACCATATCATGTTTAACCTGGACAATTATACGTCTCGACTCTCCCACCAACTTACTTTCCAAGTTGATGTTGTTGTTCACAATCAACAAATCCACCGAACTATTCTGGATGAGGGAGCCTCAACTTGTGTCATGTCTTTAGCATGTTGGAAAATTTTAAAATCACCCGCACTTAACAAATACCCAATGATGTTATGCGCATTCGATGGGCAAGGTTTTCATCCCCATGGGCTTTTACAGTCCCTGCTCGTCCAGTTGGGCGGAAAAACTGTCACTGTTGGTGTCGAGGTGGTTGATGCTCCCCTCGATTACAACTTATTACTTGGAAGAAGTTGGTTTTATGCTATGACTGTTGTTTCCTCGTCAGTGTTTCGATGTGTACAATTCCCTCATCAGGGAAAATTTTTTACTGTCGATCAGTTAGATTTCTGTACACCCGATGCTCGTGCTCCTGCTACCAACAACATTCCTCTCTTGGGATACCACAAGATCACGTACGAAAGTGTTGGTGTTGGCTTGCTGAAATATTCTAGCCTTATGGGTGCCTTCCCTACACCACTTCCACCGACTACACATCATATTGCCACCATCGATATGATTTCGACCATGACTTATCAATCCTTGGAATCATCTGACCTTTGGGTTATACCTAGTTCCTTAGAATTCGATGCACTAGGTGACACCATGCCACTTAGTCCAGCCGAAACATCATACGTTTTTGTCCAATCCACTTCTCCCTCTTTGGATGACCAACATCTATTGGCACCTAACAATTACTCGATGCCATCACGGTTAAATTCCTTATCATTTTCATTCGACTACATTTCCCCAATTTTTCCTTCTGATGAATCTATTAGGGAAATGATGTGCATTGACGAGCTACCTAGGGATGATAACCATCATCGATCTTATTTTCTTCCCCCTCGTGAAGAAATTCGGGAAGATATACACTATATCTTCCCTCCTGATGTTGATTTTCCGTTGTCTCCCATGACTCCAACTTCTGATGATTTGGATCCGGTAATTGACATGGTGATCTCTTTGGTAGGGATATTGGAGCCCGATCTCCTTACCCCTGTCGCGACCCTCAACATATGTTCCTTCTAGAGTGATTTTCTTCCATCCAGTGAAGATCTCTTGGAAGCCATGACTGAGTTTTGTCCCTTTACATGGTGTCCTTCCAGAGAATTATTATCTTGGAAGCCATGATCAAGGAGAGTCAATGAGCATAGTTTTTCTCTCTGTGGAAAGCTTGTTAAAAAATGAAATAGAGGTCACGAGCATAGTTTCTCTTCTCTGTAGCAAGCTCGTTAAAAAATGAAACATAAGCTTTGAGCATAGTTTTCCTCTCTGTAGCAATCTCGTTGAAAAATGAAACATATATCTGGGGATTGAACCTGGAGCCCTAAGTATAGTTCTTTTTCTGTGTCAAGCTCGTTAAAAAATGAAATAGTCACCTCTCTTGAACCTTCTTTTCATCCACCCTTACCCTTTTTCTCCATCTAGTAGAGAAATTGGTGACAACCTCACAGTCGGGGAATGAATTGAATTTTGGAGGGCATGTCTCCAGCCTTTGATGATCATTCTAGAGTTAAGCCACTAGCTTTCAAGCTAGGGGCATAACGATATTAGTCTTTGTTATTTCTCGTGCTTGAAAAATCATGAGAATGTAACCGAGTAGACTTATATCACTTTTTCGGACTCGCATGGATATACGAAAAATGAACCCCTTGGAGTCGCCTTTAAGCTCTTTTCATATTCTCTAAACATGAAAATATTGCTGAGTGATCTTGCTTCCTTTCCCACTAGTTAAAAGGTTTGAAAGGGCGTCTTTCGAGTGATAATTTATCTCTTTTTTGGCCTCGCAAGACTAACATTACGAAAAAGGACAACATTGGAGTTGTCTTTAAGTTCTTTTCAGAATCTCTAAATATGAAAAATCATCGAGTTTACCTTCTCTGGACTCATTAAAACAATCATACATTGAAGGGCCCATATGGGACCGAACCCTTACTTCTTCCAGTTCGCTAAACAAAGGAAGAGGGACTTACCGAAGGTGATTCATATTGAGCATGTGTTACCCTCCTCGAGCTCGTTAAATTAAAAAGAGGTACTCATCTATCTGGATGGGGGAAAAATTGAAAGAAGCAACCCAATCAGTTTTTGAGAACACTATCAGTAACTCTTACAGTCGCCCTTGAACACGACACTTTGTCTTTGCATGCATTTTAATCCACTGAGCCAATCTTCTGAGTTTCTTTTACTCCTTTGGGTCACCTGACGAAAGTCACAACATCCACTGCATCATCAATTTTTGGTCCATGTCATGTTTTTGCTATTGTGCCTCAGTGTTCAAGGGAAGTATCGTCCTCAAGAGTTAGCCATCACAAATATCTTGTTTCAATACCCGTGTCCGTCCATGTTCATTTGATCTACCAATTACATATCTGTGACCGTTTCGTGTCGTTGATGGGGGATACATCAAGGCCCTCCTTCGATGAGTCTATTCCTGTCGACTTCATCACATTATCCAGGAACTAGACTTAGAAACCAGTTAGTACTTTGGGACCTAAATGCCTCAATGGCAGTGGGTTTACATCATTGACCTCTGATCGGATGATTCCACAAATGTTCAACTTCAGCGCATCCATTCACATTCGTTGGAATGTACTAGAGTACCTTTGGAATCATTGACATCAATGGTGATCTCCCTCGCACTTGTTAACGATTTACATCATTGACCGATAATCAAGTGGTTTCTGCCATGTTCGACATCATGACATTTATTCGCAAGGTTATATTCGTACTACATCAGGATCGGTAAGAAGACCCTAGGTTGAGTCATCACTCTTATATGTACTTTTCCCAGGTTGCGAAGGAGTTCTTTTGAACTATGATACATATATTGTTACATAGATCCACTTTGTATTGGTCGTGGCTATGTCTTGTCATCTCGTAGATCCACTGTGTATTCTTTGTGGCTATGATCAGTTCAAGTCATAGGAGTATATATCCACATTGTATCTTCAGTGGCTATACCTTTTATCAATATAATTATGGATCCACAGTGTATTTTATGGTGGCCATACCTAAAAGTCTTTATCACTCAAGCATAGGTATGCCTGCCTTGGGTTTGAAACATGTCATAATATTTGTTTGGTGGTTGTGTGTATCTTTTTCCAGCCTCTTTGCGTCCATACCCTTGCTCAAAAAATTCTACAAAGTACTTCAGTCATCATCGTCTTCTAACTTCATACTTTGAGGGGCAATCTGTTACACATCAAAATTACTCACTTCAATAGTGTTGCAAGTGTCGTCATTACAAGTGTTATAAGTGTCACATCTTGTCCGCAAGTGTCGCATCTTGACCACAAGTGTTGCAAGTGTCACAAACATCATACTACCATATTTCTTATGTCGTGCCTCTAACGACATCACAAAGACACTTAAGACACCCCAAAGACTAGTTTTGAAGAAGATAAATCACTTGACAGGGAGTACAAACCTTTTGCCACTGAAAGAACCACTCAAAAATGGATTTTGAAGAGGAGCGCTCCCCTACCCACTGTCAGGGAATGCTAGTGCTCCCTGGGCCTCTTTGGGGGAGTGTTTGAGCACCCTGTGCACCCTTTTGGGGGAGCTCTACCCTTTCTGAGCGAATTTTTGGTTTGTTGGAGGAAATAAGGGGACAATACCCGCAATATCTGAAGGTAGTTGGGTTTGAATCTTGGGTCAAGGCATGATCTTAGGGAAGATCCTCAACTTAAGGAGAGGAATCCTCAACTTATCCCAAATATCTCTCAAGTGGTTGGTCCTCTCCAAGGTTATATAAGGAGGCCTCTTCATGGTGAAAGGGGAGATGGATATTGAGAATTATACCTAACTTATGATCTCATAAGAAGGTATAGGAAAACAATAGAGACTAGAGATTGATACCAAACTTATGATCCTATAAGTGGTATTGAAAGAAAATATCGGAGATGAGAAACCTATGATCTCATGAGTGAAATGTCATCAAAGCAATCAGTGTAGATTACTTGAGTAAAGGGGTTGAACAAGGAGAACTGGAAGAAGTTGTCGCACCTTCATCAAAGGATTGTAAGTACTTCTACTTGTTCTCATTAATAATCAATTCTTGGCTTGTTTCTTTCAAATTTATGTTCATTCCACATGAGTTTGTCTGCAGTAGATGGATCTATATTTGAGTTAATATCAGTAGAGTAGGAAGTCTTTTTTACCTTTGTTTGTTTTACAGGACCTATCAGGGAGCTCAGGATCGAAGCTCAGCCTGGACTTTGCAGGGACAAACGTCGTTAATAAGGTACATATATTTCTTCTTCTCTTTCATATGTTAGCTTGATTAAATCTAAAAGGATGTTATTGTCCATGTTAAGCACTTTTTTGTCTTGGCCTTAGGAGTCTAGAGACCAAGAGGGAATCCACTTGTCCGCAGGGGGATTCACCTACAACAGTTTGCTTCATCATAAATCAACTATTGCTTTTATTGATAAATTCCATGGTTTTATGAAGTACTAATTGTATATTTTAACCTTGTACAATATTTACTGCAACCCGATTTTCAGTAAAAGAACAGAAAATATACAATGGCAAATACAAACATTACACATAGATTTTTCCCCTGGAAACCCAAACCGGGAAAACCAACATATTCTATATTCCTTCATCATGATGCATTTTTTACAATACAATATACCAATAGGAGCCAGTGGCATCAAAAACCCTAACCAAATGACCTGGATTAGTCAACAACCCTAATTCCTTAACCGGAAATAGAAAACCATCAGCAAAAAACCATGTGTCGAAAAACCACCTAAATATGTGACACATTTCCTGAGAAAAAAAACCATGTGCCAAAAAACCACCTAAAATGCTCATGCAAAGAATATAACACATACCCAACATTCTCCCACTTGTTTTCTTTGCATACAGGGGGTTACAGGGTTACATAGTCAACAATCTAGGGCAGTAATGCCCATGGATCCTCTACACCAAGAAAACTTCTCAGTGCTCACAGATTTTGTTAATGAATTTGCAACATTCTTCAAAGTGTCCACCTTCATCAACAATACTTTCTTTTCTTCAATCATGTCTCTCACAAAGTGATATTGAATATCAATATGCTTTTTCTTTGAATGATAAGTCGGGTTCTTCGCCAGAAAAATTGCACTCTAACTATCACAATCTATCCTTACAGCTTGTTGTACCAACCCAATACCTTAACATAATATTTGTAACCATACTACTTCCTTACTTGCATGAGTGGCTGCCATGTATTCAAATTATGTAGTTGAAAGTGCCACTACATCCTGTCTTTTTCTCATCCATCTTATTGCTCCTCCAAACAGGTTAAACACATACCCACTTGTAGATCTCCTACGACCCAGATATCCAGCCCAGTCTGCATCCACAAAGACATGTATATCCACTACTCTGTCTAATCCTGGTCTTCCCTCGTAGAAAAATCCATAGCTAGCAGTTCCACGCAAATACCTGAAAACACTTTTTACTGTTGTCCAATGCTCCTTCCCTGGTTTTGACATATACCTGCTCAAAACTCCTACTACATGTGAAATGTTTGGTATAGTACAAACCATTGCATACATCAAACTACCAACTGCACTCACATATGGAACACGAGACATGTCCTCCTCCTCTTCTTGTGTCTTGGGATACTGATCAACAGATAAATTTACCCCAACAACAATAGGAACCTTGACCGGTTTACATTCCTACATATTAAACCTCTACAATATTGTCTCAACATACTTTCTCTGATTTAACCAGAGTTTTCTCTTTTTCTAATCTCTTTTAATTTCCATGCACAAAATGAAATTTGAAACACCAACATCCTTCATGTCAAATTTAGAGGACAACTGAGTTTTCACATCCTAGATAATCTCCTTGTTGTTTCCTATCAACAACATGTAATCCACATACAAGACCAAATAAATCAAATGATCACCAATTAATTTAAAATACACACAATGACCCTCTTTACTTCTTGTGAAGCCAAGTCCCAGCATATAAGTATAAAATTTTTGATACCACATCCTTGGTGATTGTTTTAAACCATACAGGGACTTTTTCAACTTGCATACCAGCTCCTTCTTTCCCTTCACAACATAACCTTCTGGTTGCTTCATATAGATTTCTTCTTCCAGATCCCCATGTAGGAATGTTGTCTTCACATCCATCTGTTCTAATTCAAAATCGAATGGAACAACAACATATAACATAAATCTTATAGAGGTTAACTTGGCAACACGAGAAAAAAACTCACCAAAATCAATTCCCTCAACCTGGGAATAACCCTTTTCTACCAACCAAGCTTTTTATTTCTCCACTTTTCCTTTTGCATTCAACTTCTTTTTAAATACCCATTTGTTGCCAATGGGATTTCTTACAGTCAACAACTTCACTAGATCCCAAGCCTCATTCTTATCCAAAGATTCCATTTCTTCATCCATGGCCATTTTCCAGATATTTCAATCCTCTGAATCCACTGCCTCCCTGACATTTCTAGGATCATCACCAATAATAGACAAAGCAAAATTTGAACGAAAATCAGATGGAGTATAAATTTCTGGTAGCCTTCTTTCTTGAACCGATCTCCTCAATACTGGAGTATGAGGATCTTTTTCTTCTGATTCATGTTCTTCTGTAGAGTCTGATTCATCATCCTTTAAATCAAACTCTATTTTTTCTGGTTCTTCCTTACTTGGTAGGACTTCTTGTTTAACAACATCCGTCATTTCTCTAAATACCACATCTCGGCTATACACTACCTTCTTAGTTTATGGGTTCCAAAGCTTATAACCTTTGAGACCATCTTTATATCCAATAAAGATACACTTTTCAGCCTTATTATATAGATTACTCATGTTTTCCTTTGGAACATGAACATATGCATCACAACCAAATACCTTGAGATGTGTGAGAGAAGGTTCCTTACCAGTCCATATTGTTGATGATTGCAGCTATGTGAGACATTCTCCAGGACACAAACCTGAGAGAGAGCCCCTAAGAGGGGTGTGTGGTTCATATCTGAGACAGAGTTGGAACGTAGAGATGGCCTCTTCCTTATAGAGAGTTGAGAAGAACTCCAGATGATTCTCATGTGTAACGCAGTGAGAAAGGAGATATGCAGAGTTGGATGTGCCTATGGCTGAGCACAAGGTGAACATGTGAAATCCCAAAGTGTTGGGTGCATCATCATGAGACAAAAATGAAGATGATGTATTGTCCTCCTCTTAGTAGAGAGTTGATGAGAAAATCCAGATGACTCTCCTGTGTAATGCAGTGGGAAAGAAGATATGTTGAGTGGACATGTCTGTGGACGAGTACAGGTGAACATGATCCTAGTGGCTAAGTACTAGTGAAGAAGTGGTTCTTCTGTGTAATGCAGTGAGCCGGAGATATGGAAATCCCTATGGATGTGACACTAGTGGCTTAGCACTAGTGGGTGTATGAGATCCCTTGCTATATTGTTCAAGAGTAAGACCTCTATGTAACCCTAATTGTAATGTAAAGGGTACAGGTCGGCCCCACCTTAATGTTTTTGATAATTAATGTAAAAGATAATTAATCTAGTTAATATTAATTATATTATGAGATAGTGAGGTCGGCCCTATTGTGACAATAGACACTTTTGTTGATAGGTCAAGTCTAATATAAGTAAAGGTAAATTCCCCATTGAGGAATCATATATTTTGTGTGAGTTTGGAAATTTCAGCAAGTACATCTACTTAGGAAAAGTGCACACCTCTCTTGGGCGCTAGTCTTCTAGGGTTTGTGAGCACCCTTTTGTGTGATATTTTTTCTTAGTGGTGGAGGTATTTATCTTAAAGAATATAGCAAAGGATTGGCTAGGTTTTCTTCCCTTGTTGAGAAGGGTTTCCCAGGATACTTCTTGTGTACTTGTGCATGGTGTTTCTTCTTATGATCTTGGTTGTTGCAACAAATTGTAAATGGTTTAAGTAAAATGATAAAATGGAATGAACTTCATGCTTAAGACTAGATTATTGAAAAATAAACATGGTATCAGAGCATAGGTCTTGAAGAATCCATTGCACAAGCATCTACCAGTCTACTCTCTTTTCTGCATAACCATACGACCCTCTTAGGATTTCTAGAAAATCCGTATGACCCTCCTTTCTGAGATGTTTTAGCCCTTAATACTTGAAAGTTGGGGATAATTTTGGCATATAAGAGTATGCCATCCTCCAACGCACCTCCAAAGACTCTTAGAGTGAAATTCTGAGCATTTTGAAATTTTGGCCCTAGGGTTTCTAGGGTTTCGCTAATTTCTGCAGAAATTTCAGAAGTAGGGTTTTTGCAACTCATTAAAGGAGCTCTTCAGCTCACCAGTGTTCTCTTATATTTCAAAGGCTTATTGTTGGCATTCATAAGTCCAAAAAAACCTAAAAGTGCTATCCTAGCCTAGCCGTTAGGTTTTCTATCCCAGTTGACAAGGGTTTGTGAAGAATCTAAAATTATGATGAACATAACTATGATGGAAGATAATCTTGATGGATCAAGAAACTTCAAGTCTCTGGAAGACAAGACTTCAGAGGAAGGATTATTGTGGATGGTACAAAAAGGTGACACTATGACTACCCTCTTCATGAAGATGTCAAGAGGATAGAGATCATCCAGGTGCCATTGGAGAAATCATATTAGCACCCTCAGGTATGCACTTGTATATATATTATTTGTATCATTGTCATGAGGGAAATTGTAGGAGGAAGGAACCTTTTGCTAAAGTCATGGATCCAAAGGGATCTCAGTGCATTCTGAGGAACAACACATTGGAAGTGAAGACTCCAGGTTTGATTGTTGTAAATGTCAATCCTCTAAACCTATATTTCTAAAGTTTGTCACATTACAAGTAGGTGTTGTAGATGTGACAACAATCCTTAATTTTTTTTTATTCTAGAGATGTACTCATTATTCTCCTTTAGGAGATATTCTTGTTTTTGTTCCTCTTGTTTTCTTGTTCTAAACAGGTTAACAACAAAGGAAGATATTTATCCTTCAAATGGATTCACTTGAATCAGAGGGAGTCAAAACTTGAGAAAGAGGAAGAATAGAACCATCATTGAGGAAACCAATGCAATAATGTATGATCAGAATATTTCTATGATTCTATGGGAAGAAGAATGCATGACACAATATATGTTCAGAACAAGAGCCTTCACCAGACTCTGAAAAACATAACTCCCGAAGAAGCCTTCACCGGAGTGAAGATTGAGATTGACCACTTTAGGATATTTGAGTGTCCAGTGTATTTTCATGTACCCAAAGAGAAGAATTCCAAGCTAGACCCTTCAGGAAGAAATGATACGCTTATGGGATAACATTGAATATTCGAAGACATTCCAGATCAACGTCCGTGGTCAGAGACAGATTGAGACAAGCAAATATGTTGCCCTTAAAGAAGATATAGGCTTTCAAAGATCCAGAGAATATCATATGGATATTGACAGTGAGACAATACCTTCTCCCCCTTCAGCAGTTTAGAGGGAGACAGACATTATTCCAGCTAATCCAGTTGCTCCAGTTGATATGTTAAAATATATTGCAGTAGGACATAAAAGGCCTACCTAGGCTCATTTTTCAGGAGGTAGAGAAACATACAAGCCTCTCTAGGCACATCCTGAGAAATAAAAAGATATTTTCGAGCTATCCTTCAGTCATGAGCACTTCGTTGATTCTGAGCCTCCTTGTCTTGGAGAAACAACAATAGAACAGGTATGGAAAGATGCCATAACAGAAGAATACCAGTATATATTAAAGAATGATGTATAAGATATTGTTCAGGGACCAGAAGGGAAGTATGTGGTGACTTCCAAGTGGATCTATAAGATCAAGCATGCAGCTGATGGAAGTGTCGAGAAATACAAAGAGAGATATATAGCCAGAGGATTCTCACAAATAGAGGGAGTTGTCTATGATGAGACACTTGATCCAGTAAGCCCGTTACACTTCCATCTGTACTACCATCCATGAGTTGGAAACTATATCAGATGGATGGATTCTTGATGAGTTTGGGTTTCAGCTAGAGTATTGTTGATCCAAACCTATATTATTACAGTTTTGGTGATGAGAGCCTGATTTTGACGACTTGTTTAGAAAGCCTTGTTGTTGGATACAAGTAATCTTTGACTTCTGATTTTGACATGAAGGATATGAGTATGATGCACTACTTCTTGGGACAATAAATATGATAGAGGCCTTATGATATTTATCTCGAGTCAAGGAAAATATACAGTGGGAATATTAAAGAAGTTTAGTATGACAGAATGAAAATCCAAGGTGATGGATTTGAAGAAAATGATTGAAGATGATTTAGACGAGACTGATCCACAATTGATTGGATCACTAATGTATATGGTTAACACCAGACTTGATTCATGCTATGCAGTGAATGTACTTAGTCATTCCATGAATCAAACGAGACAAACTCATTGGACAAAAACAAAACATGTATTGAGATATATACGAGGCACAGTTGGATATGGCTTGAGATATGCCTCCAATGTGAACTTGAGTTTGAAAGATATGTCGATACAGATTGAGCAGAGAGAACAATGGACTGGAAAAGAACATTTGGTTGTTGTCTTACCATAAAGGTTGTCATGGTTTCCTAGTGCAGTAGGAAACAAAATCCTTGTGGCCTTGAAATACCACAGAAGCAAAGTATGTATCATTGAGTGCACGAAGCAGTATGGCTTCACAAAACTTCTGACAGATTTACTTGATCATGAGATGGATCCTATGATGGTAACCACAGTTTTGTGTAAATATCCTTGAGAACCCAGTGTTTCATGTTGGATCTAAACACGTTGACATAAAATATCATTATATCAGAGACATGATGGAGAGAAAAATAGTACACTTGCAGTACCTTCCTACACATTTTATGATTGTAGACATATTCACCAAATTCGCTTGGTGAAGGATACCTCCCTAGTTGAGAGGGAGTGTTGATAACTACAACCAAGAAAAAGTTAAAAATACATTCGTGTGAGACGTGGCATGATGAAGAATGTCTCCCAAGATGAGAGGGAGTGTTGATGATTGCAGCTATGTGAGACATTCTCTAGGACACAAATCTGAGGGAGAGCCCCTGAGAGGGGTGTGTGGTTCCTATCTAAGACAGAGTTGGAACGTACAAATTAAATCCTCCTTATAGAGAGTTGAGAAGAACTCCAGATGATTCTCATGTGTAACGCAGTGAGAAATGAGATCTGCAGAGTTGGATGTGCATGTGGCTGAGCACAAGGTGAAAGTATGAAATCCAAAAGTGTTGGGTGCATCGTCATGAGACAGAAATGAAGATGATGTATTAGCCTCCTCTGAGAAGAGAGTTGATGAGAAACTCTAGATGACTCTCATGTGTAATGCAATGGGAAAGAAGATCTGTTGAGTGGACGTGCCTATGGACGAGCACAGGTGAACATGATCCTAGTGGTTGAGCACTAGTGAAGAAGTGGTTCTTTTGTGTAATGCAGTGAGCCAGAGATATGGAAATCCATATGGATGTACCCCTAGTGGTTGAGAACTAGTGGGTGTATGAGATCCCTTTCTATATTGTTCAAGAGTAAGACCTGCATGTAACCCTAATTGTAATGTAAAGGGTACAATTTGGCCCCACCTTAATGTGATTGATAATCAATGTAAAAGATAACTAATCTGGTTAATATTAATTATATTATGAGATAGCGAGGTCGAAACTTTTATGCCAATAGGCACTTTTGTTGACAGGTCAAGTCTAATATAAGTAAAGGTAAATTCCCCGTTGAGGAATCATATATTTTGTGTGAGTTTGGAAATTTCAGCAAGTACATCTACTTGGGAAAAGTGCGCACCTCTCTTGGGTGCTAGTATTCTAGGGTTTGTGAGAACCCTTTTGTGTGCTAGGTTTTCTTGGTGGTGGAGGTATTTCTCTTAAAGAATATAGCAAAGGATTGAATGGGTTTTCTTCCCTTGTCGAGAAAGGTTTCCCAGGATACTTCTTGTGTACTTGTGCATGGTGTTTCTTCTTGTGATCTTGGTTGTTGCAACAAATTGTCTATGGTTTAAGGAAAATGAAAAAATGGAATGAACTTCATGCTTAAGCCTAGATTATTGAAAAATAAACACATACCTCTTGTGGAGTCTTGTCATCTAACGCTGAAGAGGGTGATCTATTGACCATGTAACATGTAGTACCCACTTCCTCTGCCCATAATTCTTTCCCTAACCCGACACCACTGAGCATGCACCTTGATTTTTCCATCAACGTCATGTTCATCATTTCCGCAACTCCATTATGTTGAGGTGTGTATGGATTATTCTTCTTCCTTGCTATACCACACTTTTTACAGAATTCTTCAAATTCATTCCCGCGAAACTCTCTACCATTATCTATCCTCAACACCTTAATTATTTTCTCTGTTTGATTCTCAACAAGGGCCTTAAACTCTTTAAACTTGTCAAAGACTTCAGATTTATTCCTGAGGAAATATATCCAAGTATTCCTCGAGAAATCATCTATAAATGAGACATAGTACACAGATTTTCCCAATGATGGGACCGACATAGGTCCAAAAACATCACTATGAACTAGTTGTAAAATTCCTTCTACTCTCGTAGGGTGGATTAGTCTCACCACCGAACCCAATCCCTCTTAGGGTTTCTATCCAAAAATCCAAAGCTACGAGAGCTCTCCAAAATCCAATTTGTGAATAATAATAATGAATGAATGAGAGATTAGGTCATATTGGTCTTTTATCCCCCATCTTAGGGTTTCTGACCCTTTCACTTTTTCCACACCAGAGGGGAATCTTACCCGATTATGCTTCCCATATAGACAATGTTCACAGAAATCAAAATCCAGAGAGCAGTTAGACATACCTTCAACTATACCTTTACCATGTAGTAGGCGAAGACCCTTCTCTCTGATATGCCCCAGTCTTTGATGCCATAGCATAACCTTTTCTCTAGAGAATGTAGGAGTTCTTTCTTCTTCAACTCCAATATAAAGAACAATGGAACTATTACACCCATCACTAATAGTGCTTCCTTGCAGCTTATATAGAGTTTCAAACCGAACTCCCTTCAATGACACCATTGCTCCTCGAACCATCCTGTAGGTTTCCTTTTCAAATAATGTTTTTACCCCTGCATCGTCCATTTTGCTTACATAAATCAAATTTATGATCCTTCCATATATGAGCCTCAACTTGAATTTTCCTCGTCCTATTATTTTGGTTGTTGAATCATCACCTACGAAAACATTACCTCCATCATACCTTTCATATTCACAGAACCACTCCCTGTGGGGATTCATATGAAAGGATGCACCAGAGTCAACCAACCATGCCTCATGATCTGCATGTGTGCTTGAAGAAGCCAAGTACACATCCCCTCCTTCTTCCTTGGAGGCATTTTCTTATGTAGAAGGAGATTCTTCAGATTCCTTCTTTTTGTCAACTTTTGATCTACATTGCTTCTTGTAGTGCCCTTCTTTTCCATATCTCCAACATACCTTTACAAGCTTTCCGGGAGATTTAGATCTACCCTTAGACTTAGATCTCCAACTTGAGAACTTAGTTCTATTTCTTTCCTGGAAACTTCCTCTTGCAAATAATGCGTCTGTGCTCTGTCCTTCCATATTCTTCTGTCTCGTCTCCTCCGACAACAAGGATGAGACCACTTCATCAAACGTCAAGGTAGTTGTGTTACTACCTATGGCCGCAACCAGACTATCCCACAAGTCTGGTAAAGAACACGGTAAACTAATACATTTATCTTCATCTGAAATTTTAATCTCAATAGATATTAACTGACTTACCACAGTATTGAAGGCGTTTAAATGATCTGCCACCAAATCTCCATCTCTCATCCTCAGGTTATACAACTTCTTTCTCAGGAATAGTTTATTTACTAGGGACTTAGACTGATACAACTTCCCCAACTTTTCCCACAAATCCTTGGTTGTAGCTTCCTCTGACACATTCAGTAATACTGAATCAGAGAGACACAATCAGATTGTGATCTTTTCCTTCCAATCCAAATTTTTCCAGTCATTTGTTGAATTTCCTGTAGGTGCAGTACCTGGATCTATCGTGATCCACTGATCTATGTCCACCAATATATATTCCATCTTGAGCTTCCACAACTCAAAAATCTGCCCATTAAACTTCTCGATCTCCATCTTCGAATTGCTTGCCATTTCTTTTCACCTAAAAAATAAATAGCACAGATCGCCCATTGTAACAAGGCTTATCACAGTCTCGATCCAAAGCTTTGACCACAAAGGTGTCACCCTGAAGACAAAAAATATCTGATACCAAATGTAGATTTTAACCTTGTACAATATTTACTGCAAACATGTTTTTAGTAAAAGAACAAAAAATATACAATGGCAAATACAAACATTACACAAAGATTTTTCCCCTGGAAACCCAAACCGGGAAAACCAACATATTCTATATTCATTCATCATTATACATTGTTTACAATACAATATACATATAGGATCCAGTGGCATCCAAAACCCTAACCCAATGATCTGGATTAGTCAACAACCCTAATTCCTTAACCGAAAATACAAAACCATCGGCAAAAAACCATGTGCTGAAAAACCACCTAAATATGTGACACATTTCCTGAGGAAAAAAAAAATGGGGGTGTTTCCCTCGAATCCCCACACAAGGGGTTTAGCCCCCCTAAACCCCCCTGCATGCCTGACGCAACGCAGCTGCTACTGCTCGTGCAAAGAATATAACACATACCCAACACTAACATCAAGTTGTACTTGCGAAAGATATATTTTCTTGTTGCTTTGTTCTGGGCAGGTACATCTTAATAATTCGCTACTTCATTGGTTAAAACCTCGAGACTTTCTGATCAATGTGACTTGTGAGAGGGGATATTTTCATAGACACCTTAACCTTGCCTTCTCAAACCCCAAGGTCAACGGGGACGTCTCTCCTAGGCCATCAACCCTAAATAGAAAGAGGCATCCTATTGCGGTGACAATGACAGGATAACCTTTGTTACGCCAATTTTCCATTCCATTAACCTTTCCTTTGATCAAAGTATAAATTGTGCGATAACATTTTGGTGTTTTTTTGGGGGAACATTGAGTCAATTCTCCTCAAAGATGACACTTCTCAGTAAGACTTTCCTCAAAATCCTTTACTTTACAAAGCTTACTTGGCGACTCCACTGAGGGTGATCCCCTCATTCCTTTGATAATTTCAAGAAAATTATCTAGCAACTCCACTAATGATGAAACCAACCATGAATTCTCAATGGGACACAGGAAAATTCAAACCCTTGGACATGAGTAAAATCCCAGGATACCCTTGGAAAATTGCCCCTAAGTATGAAAATTGGCTCCCTAGGTTCACTGGTAGTGATAGGGAGAGAGTCGACTATCACATGGATGATTTATGGGCTTTCTTTCAATTCCACCCTATCAGTGATGATGTTGAATATTTGGAAATGAAGCTCTTCTCCACCACTCTTCATGGCAATGCTAAGAGGTGGTATGAAAATCTCCGTGATGCTAGCATCACAACTATGGAACAATTGGAAGAAACCTTTCTCAAAAGATGGGGCATTCAGTTAGAAGACATCCATGTACTACTAAAAAGACTTGAGCATATAAAACAAACTGAGAATGAAACTTTCAGACATTTCCAGGATAGGTTTGAGGACATATTATATCAAATTCCTAGAATCCATCGTCTTGAATACAAATACATCCTTCATCTCTATACCAATGCATTCTTAGTGCATCTAGGGTTTCCCCTCGGTAAAAAGGGCCCAAGAACACTCGATGACACTCACAGCATGGCCATGAAAATCGAGGAGAATATCTCTTTGTCCAAGAGAAAGCACATTTTCTCTCTAGGAACCAAAGTTGATGACCCCAAAGGTACCCTAGATACCCTCAGTCTAGAGAGATTACTTTCCCTTGATATATTTGAAAGAAGGGAACAACTCATCAACCAACAAGAGGTTTAGGAGAGTGATCCTAATAAGGTTTTCCAATCCCATGAGGAAAGGAAAGAATTTACCCATGCTTCTACCAAAGATAATGAAGATATGGTTAAAGAGCAAGAGCCTGAAGATATAAAACAAAATGATGAAGTATCAATATGTGCTCCTCCCTACGATAAAATCCACGAGCCTATTCCTCCAACACAAGAAGAAGAGGATGAGGTTAGTCACTTTCCTTTTCAGAATTTCGATAATACCTTATTTTTTTATTCAGAGAGTGTAGGAGAAATGGAATCTTTGGGAAAGGTAGATCCTCCTTGTTGTACATTTGAAGATGTAGAATCAAGTCTTCCATTTGATAAATTTATCCAAATACTTGAAGGTGAGTTATTTCCCTTTCCAAAATTTTAATGATTCTTTATATTATGATGTGAAAAGTGAAGAAGTGTTGGATGTTTTTACCGCTTCATGCTATAATGAAGATGATGATTTTGTTGATAATATTGAAGAGTTCATACATGTCAGGAAGCATAATTGGGATGTGATTGGATATGATAGATATCCCATTTACTACATTGAGGGTCATGTCCAAAAGTTGTCTTTACCATTATCAAATGAAGTTACTAATAAATTTGACATTTGGCAACAAGAACATGACATGATTACAGATACTTTCCAAACACCCAAGGATGACCTAGTCCTTTATTCTCCTAATGATTTTCGGTCATACCCTAATGATTTTAATGAATACTCCTCTGATCACTTGGATTTATTCAATGAAGAAAGTTATCGACCATCGTTGTGCTCATATCTTGATAAGAGTGAGGAAGTCATTTTCCTGAAGCAGGATACTTGTGATAAGATTTTCCACCTCCCTTTGATTAATTTACCTCACTATGTCACTAAAGGTATGGTTTGGAAACATGTCCCTTATCCCAAGTCTTATGTCAGTCATTCTTTCGGTTCTTGCTAATCCATTCCTAGGCCTCAAGTTGTGAATATGTTCAACATAACCAACATTCAGAATCTTTGAGTCGGTCTTTTGAACCCTTGACTTTTCATGATCCCTTCATAAAATGGATTGAGCACTTTCTTGAGAGAATGACTTGGAGCCATTTTTTCCCTCCCACCCACCTCCATGAGTTAGACCTTACAATTTCCAATGATACAATACATTTTCTAACTCATGTTATTTTTGTGCTTAACTTATCAATGCTTTAGTTCATGATGAAGCACAGAGGAAGGTATTGTGAGACATTGCTAGGGTGTTTTCACTGGATATTTGACTACACCTAGCATTCATCCAACATGTAAGTAGAGGTAAGTAGGTAGGAATTTTCATTCATTGTATATACCATCTACATTTCATGCTAGAGTAGTTGTTTTTCCATTTGTATATATGCTTGCTTTCATTTACTATATCATATATGACCCGAGGGTGATATCACCACCCCAAATGATTACTAATAATATTTTGTTGAGTTCAAGCAGGTCACATGTCATGCCAAAGATGCTAAGGTTCTCATGTGCTCTATGGTGAGCACATGTCCCCGAGTTGGAGCCAGATATTATCCCCTAACATAGGGATAACTAAGGAGATTATGTCTCGAGGCCCACAGGTCCTGTACATGGAGTACCCAGAGCCATATTGACTTGATCCTGGCCCTAGAGGGCATGTTATCGCACAGTTTGTAGGAAGGGTTTAGGTAGCTTGAGTCAAGGCTTCAAACTGGCGTAACATGAGCTTCCCCACCCACTGTCACCTCGATGGGGATCTCTTTCTATTTAGGATGGCTAGTCCAAGGGAGACGTCCCTATGTAATATGGTTTTCTGAAGGAGAAGGGTCAAGGTTGATAGCTTCAAAGGTCAAAGATTGGCTTCCCTTCACAGACTACTGCCAATAGAGATAGTCAAGACAAAATCTTCCACTGAAAGGCACCTGTTTGCGAGACAAGACAAATAAACTAAAAGAGTGTGCTGCAGTGGTCAGTATTTCAAAGCATTAATGACTATCTTCAAATATACATATATGAGCAATGATCAAATGTAATTATTGATGAAGTCAATGATTACTAAACAAAGACAAATGGCTTATATCACTTCTTCAATAAATACATGAGAGATAATGGCATTCAATGTGCAAAATCAAATCCTTGTATTATTACAATGCATCAAATATTATAAATCTGCTCATACATATGTAATGTTGCTGCGTCACTATGCAGAATTAGGGTGACGTCAGCCCTAGAATTGAGTTATTTTGAAAGATAAAGAGCAAGACATTTTATCAAACAAGCTTATAGATGTGATCAATGGCTCAAAATCTATCAAATAAGGTGATAAATGTCACAACGTTGTAGGACAAACAAGAGATCAAAAGGGTGTGATGTCACCTATATTATTTCTGTTGTAGGGTCAGGGTTAGCTAGTCAAGAGGTGGACGTTTTTTTGACAAATCAACCAATGAACTTGCATAAAAACTCTATGGCTATGAAGAGATGACTTGGACGCACTTTTTAGTCCAGACAAAAGTCTAATTTAGGCAAGACGTCATCACTATTAGGTTTAGTTCTAGACGCTAGGTTAGTTTAGGGTTTCAAAATAAAAGAGTTTAGAAAGAGTTTAAACACAAACAATCTCAAGATTATACTTCTAGACTAGTGCCTTGGGTTAATGGAGTCAAGTGGAGTGAAACTAATGTCTTGGAAGACTTAAACTTAAGAACAAGAGGTTTAGGGTTTGATGGTGTTGCTATGGCAAGGCCACCAAATCAAAACCCTAAGAAGAGAAGGCTTACTTAGGTGTAGCTAAGGCTAGGCCTAATGCTTCCTCTTCTTTCCTTAAGACTCTTTTGGCAAAATGGATAGCTTATGGACACAAATCTATGGATGAAAAGTGTTGTTTAAAGACAAGGATTTTCAAAACCCTAGAAGTAAACCCTAGGTGTAAAATAAATTAGGCCTAGGACGCCTTCTTTCTTCAATTTATGTTCAAAGCTAACTCAAGAAAAGAGGAAGTCTAGTGTAGCTATGGCTAGGCTAAAGATTCTCTAATCAATGGCTATAAGCTTTTACCATGGGGACATGAAGCCACAACCTACTTGTGTGTTGGCTCCCTAGGGTTTTAATGATTAAGCAAATAACAACAATGTAACCATACATGTAAGCAATTCTACCTACAACCATTCAACAAAGAAGTTTTGCATGCAAAATGTACTTACAAATTCATGAAGAACATAATCAATCCCTAGTTGTAAACCTTCCAATGATAAATAGCACCATATGCAAAAAGATAGTCCTCCAAGATGTAGCGCCTCAACTCCACAAGACAATAATAACCAAGAAAAAGACTAGAAAGATATCTCTCCAAGAGAGCAAGTTGTGTTATATCAAAATGAGAGGCAACGTCCTCTTTTTATATCATCCTCATGACCTTTAATTAACAAAATAGGTCATTAAAACAACCGACAAGGCTGACATTACAATATTTCACTATTTGTCACTTAAAATGCTAGAAATGTCAAAGTAAAGCTAAGAATGGAGACGTCAGGCCCCTAGAAAGGAGATGTTGGCCCTTTCAGGGCATAATCTACATCCAAGGAGCAAAACGTTGGCCCCTCTGGGGCTCCTGCAACCTGTCACACATGCCAAACAAGCCTAGCACACTGCCACATGCTCCAGAAGTCGTCCAACCTGCCTTGGGTGGCGTCCTGATCACCAAGACCATCGTCCCATCTGCAAGGGGCTAATCCCCATAGGTCCAGTCTCTGCCACAACGTCCTGATGAGGGCGTCCTTCTTCTTCTCCATGCAGGGGCTCATCATAACCCTATCCTGCCTCTGCCATCCCAGCAACCATCTGATGGGCTCTTCAGCCCCATGGAGGTCCGAGCTAATCATCTCCCCATGTGCACCGATCCTCTGGTACATGTCCGCCGGGTATGGTCCTGCACATCAAAGACTACGCCCTCCATG
>ML798223.1:103259-125894 GCA_009831015.1 Picea engelmannii | reverse complement strand
GAGAAAATCCAAGTTATGGATCAAGGAGTGCAAAGGTTTTTCCAAAAGATAGATGCTCTGCAAAGAAAAGGCATGCCTGGTATGAAGGTCATCAATGATAAATTGATGACACTCCCTGATTATAAGAAGAAGTTGACTGAAGCGTCTAGTTCCAAGTTTGCAGGGGTACAAGGGAGTATCACAGGAAAAGCATTCATAGAATCCCTGCAGTTGGATATTGATATACAACATGAAATTAAGCATATATTCGTCATCAAGCCTACATTTGCTAAATACACAGATATGGATGAAGTGTACAGGCGATTGCTAAAAATCACAGTGCCAGGTCATATTAGATGGGAGGAGCTGTGCGATCTGCTAGATTAGCAGATGAGCTGTCACGATCCAGTCACCTGTCCAGTCAGAAGAGGTTGCGAAGGCACCTCGCCAACGACCTACCCAGAAGTTCAACAAACAGTTGCATCGAGTCATCAAAACAGTTTTGATTAGTTAAGTTAGTTATGCTAAAAATAGGATGAGCACGTCCTGATCAGTTATGATAGGAACGTTTGTATTTTGACTTATAAATACTTCATTTTTCAATGTATTGAGGGTTGTTGATTTGCACACCCTGTTGCTATCAAGCTGTACTATTTTTGAAGAGATCTACCATTAATAAAGAAGAGGCACTTTACAGGATTCTTGCGCATGTTTACTGGTGATGTGATTTTCTCAGTCAAATGTTTTCTCGCTCTGTGATCATCTTGTTTTTCGATAACTAATCTTTATGAATAGAGTTATGTTGCAGGATTTATCTCTGATACCCTGTTTCCGATTCTAAAGGTTTTAATGTTTATCTTCTAAAAGATCTTCAATTAAGAGATTCTTAAGTGCTTGTTAGTTGGAGTTATTTTCCTTATCTTTTCTTCCGTTCATCATTTTGATTATAAAAGATCCAGTGAGTGTGTTATCTCGCCCTATAAAGGATTTCTTTGGCATTTCTGGTTGTTTCTCAGATTTGATTAAATACAGACCCCATAGCCCAATGGATGTGTAAGATGTCTCAACCAATTTATAAACCCTTTTACAACAAAACATACCTGTTCTTTTTATCTAGCCTAAAATCTGAAGTCAAAACAAAGTTAAATCATATAGAGAGATCCCCCTCTGAAGCTGGAAGGGCTAGATCCCAGCTTTAAAAGCGGTTGGTTAAGGTTACCTTTGTAGATTTCTTCTTTTTCAACCTCTAGGAAATTTACAGAGTGCTAACAGTACTAACAATAAGTTGTACTTGCAAAAGATATATTTTCTTGTTTCTTTGTTCTAGGAAGGTACATCTTAATACTTCTCTACTTCATTGGTTAAAACCATGGGACTTTCAGATCAGTGTGACTTGTGAGAGGGGATATTTTCATAGACACCTTAACCTTTCTTTATCAAACCCCCAGGTCACTGGAGATGTCTCCCCTGGGCCATCAACCCTAAATAGAAAGAGGCATCCTATTGAGGTGACAGTGATAGGATAACCTATGTTATGCCAATTTTCCTTTCCATTAACCTTTCCTTTGATCAAAGTACAAATTGTGCGATAAAAGCCAAAATTGGCCATAGTGATGCCAAAAATTCCCAAGGGAGTGAATACCGATGATAACATGGTAGGAGGAGTTGATAGCCTTAACTACTTCGACCATGATGTCTTTGATGCCATAAAGTTATCAAATTTGGTAGCACAAAGCTACCTGGAGAGCAGGGGAGAAGGCCCATTAGGCGTGCCACTGTTGGATCCTACGTAGTGGATCCTAGGGTTGTACAACACCGACATCATGAACTTATTAGACATACCGCACTTCGGGCGTGGGAAACACATAAATGGATGTGTCAAACAACTATTAGCAAGGTTGCACGAAGGCATCTTGTGGATGGATAGGCCAGTGCTTATCAACGTCAACCTCATCGCAACGATTACAGGGATACCCACAGATGGGGAGAAGTCGGAACAATACCTAGAATAAAAAACTAAGGCAAAATCTATCTCAGATGAGATCAAATTAAAGTATGGTGCAAAAAGGGGTAATAGAGGTATCAGGATCAGCGAGATCAATGATCCTGCAACACAATTTGCAACAATATTGATCAGTTGTAAATTAATGCGCAAGTGTCGAAAAGAAGAAGTGTTTGCAGGAGTAGTAGCAGTTGTGGGGCAGTGTGCAAAGGGGAGCTCGATGAGTTGGGCCCCTTATCTAATGAACTTGTTCCTTGAATACTACAAGGACGTGCAATATTGGGTCTCTGAGTTCCACTATTCATGGTTACTCATCCTCATTGTACTTATGGGGTGGCAGGAAACCACATTCAACATGTTCCTGTCAAGGATGGGAAAATGTGGAGCAACGTGCTACACATCCCTTCATAGTACAATTGATCCCAAAAAGAAGAAACTCAATAGTGACATGTTCACAATATACTTGGCATAGATCCAAAATAGAGTTGTGGAAACATGGAGGATTCCCATAGAAACTGTCCAGGAGTTTGGGCAGATAGCGAACTTCTAGGCATCGCGCCACAGTATGTGGCTACAAGCAAAGAGTATCCAACTAAGGAGTGGTTGTAGTTGAAGTACTGCGTAACAATGCAAAATATCCAAGTGGAGGTCCGGGAATGGACCAAGGAGTGGGGAGTGCCAACAATCCCAAAGACGGTGCCAGGAGCACGAATGAGGATGTGGGAGAGGACAGTCCCTGCACAACAGGCAAGCACAAACAGAGCAAGCACCAAGAAAAATACGGCACAAGGCCAAGAAGGGGACAACACTCCCATAAAAAATAAAACCAGAACGAAGAATCCATCCCAACGTGGTTCTACACATGGATCATCGCGCACAAAGCGTACAACAAGTGACACAACAAAACAAGTGCACTCAAAGGAAAAGCAGATAGAGACACAAGAAGTCTCAATGGAAGAAGGAGAAGGGTAGGATACCTGTAGGGATACATAGATGCCAGAAGCATCTGAACCACAAGAGGCCCAAAGGAAGAGAACATGGGAGAAACCAAGTGGTTCCAGAAAGAAGGCCAAGGCCCACAGGAAGCCCATGGAAACATCATTGACGACGAACGACGTGGATTTGATAGCCACGATAGTAGAGGATCGACTGTCAGATGTATGGGACAACATAGAGAACCATGGAGCTTCAATTTTGGAGCAAATCCAAGAGGTGAAAATTGCGTTGGAGCATCTAAAGCTCAAAACAGAGCAGCAACAACAAAAGACAACAACACCAGTGAAAGAAGGGGTACTGGTGGGTGAGACAGTGAAGATCACAGCGCAGGGGAGTGTAAACTTCAGGATTACTCCCGAAATGTTGTTCATGGATGAGGAGACAACACAAAGGTCATTGAGAGAGATTGAGATGTTGGACTTGGTGTTGCCCAAGATTCCAACCAAAGCACTTTATAAATTACAAGTGAGCGTCACGCAGGAAATTCAGTCCAGAGCAAGATCTGACGCGACAAACTCATAGTTGGCACAAGAAGACAACACCTCATTGAAGGAGGCACTTAGCCAAGAAGGGAAAGAGAAGAAGATGGCGCAATAGAAGGTGGATGATATGGAAAACTAGATCCACACAGTGTTCCAAGCCATCTCGGACAACGAAGCAATACAAGGAGTGTCAGCGCAGGAGAAAATGAAGAAGATAGCGTAGAAGATGCAACACTGCAAAGACCAGATCAAAGAGCTGGAGGAGTGTGCAATTCCCACAACTCCTCTAGAAATAAGAGCACAAAGTGAGAAGGACGTGATAGCTTCTACAGAGAGCATCGTGCAGAATATACACAGGCTAACACAACTGTTGGAGAAGAGCGCCCAACTATGGACACAACCTCTATAGGATGGAAGCTTACAAGAGTTACAAGTGAAGGAGGATGAACTACACACATCCATGGCAGACATAAAACAACGAAAGAGAACGATGTCACTGCCAGAAAATATCAAAATTGTTGCGAAGATGAAAACTATACAAGCAGAGGAAAAGGTAGTACAAGCGCAAAAGATGACACGACTGGATCAGTTGGATCCCTTGTAAGAAAAGGCAAAACATCTAGTCGTCGAGATCGACACAACAATATTGAGTGTAGAGCACATCACAGCGGAAGGAGGAGAGCTTTTACAAAAACCAGTCATCGCGCAACTCGTGGAAGATATGGCCGAAAGGAGCAGCCAGGTTCAGGCGCAATGCCAGAGAATTACCGAAATGTATGACGTGTTGGAACAAGTAGTGACATACACTGGAGTTAGGCAGTGACTCAGGACAAGTCACGATGTCGGTGTTGGGGACATGTTGGGCGTAGGCCCAATTTTTAGGAAAAGCAGCACATGTAAGACAGACGCGCATGCAAGAAAAGCAGCACATTCAAGACAGACGTGCATGCAGAAAAAGCAGCATGTGCAAGACAGACGTGCATGAAAAAGAGGAAAGCATGCAAGGCATGCATGTAAGATGACCTAGCCATGATAAGGTTATGGTTTTGGTAAGAATATTTAAAGGTTGGTAAGCCAAAAACATGTATAAGTAGGTACCTAGGAGGTCTAGGTCGAGGGGGAAGATGGTTCAGTAGTTGTTGTTTCTTAATGCTCGGGTTGGATGAGAGAGAAAAAAAATGACTGTAAATATGATCTATTTTGTAATTTGTTGAGCTGAGGAGGGGAAACAAGGTAGATATTGAGGGTTAGATCACATGCTAAGGAGGCTGGTGTGATCTAGTCCACCTCATTGTAGATCTTGACCCGTTGATGGAGAGTGTAATGCGCACGAAGCTGTAGTTTTGGAACCATCATAATAAAAGAGAAGAGCAACCAAATCTTTGTGGACATAGCCCAAGAGGGGTGAACCACGGTATATCATATGTTATGGAATTGAATATTGTGTATTTCCTTTATTGTCAATGATTATATGTTAGACAAATACGTGAATGACTAGTTAGATCTGTTATTTTACATGCATGAATAAGAATGACAGGGTATTCAATATAAGTTGAAGGTTAAAGTAACAAATGTAGATCACAGAGTTTAATCCCATATCCCCACTCATTCCCAGGCTGCAAGCACTTGAGCATTCCAGCCACCAATAGAACTATCTCGGGTGAAACCACGCAGTGCACTCTAGGTACTGCGTTTCCTTCTGGTTTACCATAGGGGCCGATAGTTTTAAATAGGTTTTGTTGGAAACCAAGGTAGATCTGAACCTGGGTCAACCCAAGAAAGGTAGTAAGAATAATAGAAGACCAACAAAGACCATATCAAACAACATTTCGAAAAAAACAATTGACTTAAAGTGTGTAAAATAGAATAGAAATAAGATAGCATACATCGGAATTGGAATCACCATTTTATCTAAATCCAACTCTAATACTAGCCAAAGAAGCTCCAACTCAACCAAATGGAAAGTACCACTTCAACATATCTAAAATTAAACTTTGATGGAGCTTCAAGGGAAAATTTGAGTAGAGCAAGCACTAGAGGGATCATGTAGAATAATGTAAAAGACCAATTAGAGTCTACATGCAAAATATATGAGACAACTAATAACATTGCAGAAGTGATGGCTCTAAACAAAGGGCTATCCCTAGAAAATGGACTAGGAACCAAAAATTTGATAATATACGACTCTCAAGTGATTGTTGAGAAAGTTAGAAGACTCCAATCAAGCAAAAACACAAAGTTCCATTTCACCGATTGGAAATTAATTCATATACTTAAAGGCATCCCACTGTTATGGCCATCCTTAAATCTAAAAACACGCTACATACAAATATCAAGGAATGGGATAGCAAAGAGATGGGCCAACATGGGGAAACTTTGCATTAGGGAAAAAAACTAGTATTGTTTAAAAAAAATCATTAAAGCACTCCCTAGCTACCCAGAGAACTAGAACTAAAATTTTGGATGGAGTGGTATGGCAATAGAACAATGGAGCATAGTCACCACATAAACATAATTGAAAAAGTGAATATATAGCAATGGGAGAATTACTCGAATGGAGAGCATAAATAAATATCATCGTGAAAATGAAGCCCTGGACTAGTGAGTTATCACCATCATGAATGTTGTTATATATTATAGTGGGTTAGTTTATAATTTTATTTTCTCTTGTAAATGTGAACACTACCAATACAAAGCATGAAGCCACATAGATCCAACCCACCAATAGTACAAAGACATGGACTGAATTTTTAAGGGATGATTTACAAGAGCTTTTGTAATAAATAAAATTTATATTGTATTTGAATAATTTAAGTGATGATTTACAAGAGCTTTTGTTATGCTATAAATATAAATATTGATTGATTGGTCGCAAAGGTTATGATTCGTAGGTTTATTTAATATATTATTAATATTATTATATATTCATTATTATGTCTTAGTTGCTTTTGTGAAATCATATATATATATTTTAACCATATGATGAAAGTTTATTAAATTTAACATCCAGTCATATGTGGAATAAGTTTTTACATTGAAGTTGTGAAAGAAACAAATAAAGCGTGAGAATTAGATGAAAAATGAGTAAGAAGAGGGGGATTTGATGTTGTGTTGCTTCATGTTTGTCTCCAACATTTCCATTTTATTCCAACAACATGATTCAAGATGGTTATCCAGTCCACAAAAGTTATAAATCTTGTCAAATTTATTTCCTTCTGACTTTGTTGCTTGCTTTGGATTTCGATCAAATTAGAAAGATTGATTGGATTTGGCAAGTCCCTTGTTCCTTTTTTTATTGGATTGCTTCTTATTGGGACCTTGTTTCTACTATACCACTAAGGTTGTATCGGTTTTATTTTCATAAACGATTCCAATGTGCAAGAACTTACCTCACTCTTGCATTAGCTTATCCCAAAACGATTCAATACTAGTTGTTTTATAAGCAATACCAAAATCTTATTTTGTGCAGTAAAATGTAAAAATGAATACATTGTAAGGTTCACAAAGTTTAGAAAGGACGGAAAATATCATTTTGCCATCAGAATTATTCATACTACAATCTATAATAAAAAAACTAAAAACCTTGGAGTCTTACACCTTGAGATATAATATTAAAACTAAAAACCTTGGAGTCTTACACCTTGAGATATAATATTAATTGTAATTATAGTTAGAAGGATTCAAAGCAATTATCTCATTCTCAAGCTAGTGAGGTCGGATTTCACTATGTTTACCAAATCACACTTAATTTCAGTCCAAGTTGCATCATATTTTTTAATTAATTGAAATACAAACTTCAAATCTTTGGAGATGGGCATTCCAATGAGTACATGTGTTCATCCTTTTTGCTTTTGAATTTGGTTTTATTTAAGGGATCCAAAGGTGCAATTTGTGTTCCCAAAGTAGTCTTTCATAGTCCTCTACTTCTCAACAAATCTTCCACATGGGACTTCTATGAAAAATAATTAGTATTGATTAAGAAGATTCAATTTAAACTTTCCATATTGAATAATATAAATCAAATGAATATAAACACATATAATATCAATCCAACCTTGAAAAGTACGTAAAAAATAACACACATTTGAAAAAAATGGCACTAAAAAATGTGCTTGAATGACCAATACATGCCCTTCCGAAGTTCCAACAAATGAAGATTAGAGAGGCCTTTCTAAGAAAATTGAAAAACAATAAGCACTAAATAGTTAAGTACCCATAAAGCAAATGTGCTAGTGCATAGAGAACAAAAAAATACACACTCTATGAAAAACTACATTGAAAATGGACTCATAATGAGAAAGTTATGTACAATAGAAAATCACTTTCATAAATAAAAAACACAAAGAAGGGTCTACCAAAATTTTGAGAAGTAAATGATGTGGAAGACTATTCATTGGGCACTCTAAGATGATGTTGACATGGCATTGCTCAATGGGTGTTTTTTTTATGTGGAAGATTGTTGATGTGGCACTAACACGTGGCAAATGAGATGGCAAAGGGATGAGGTGGAACTATGGAAAAGTGACACAAGGCAAGGTTGTGTGGCACTGGTAAGCTATATATATGCTTAGTAGTACAATATGACATGGAATTTCCATGTCAAGGGGTCTTAGTCGAAATTCCACTATGTGAAGGCCACATGGAAGTGTTTATGTTGTGGTGGCCAAGGTCTCCATTCAAAATTGGAGCCACATGGTGTGTAGTTTACTTGGGTGGGAATCATTGTTTCAAATGGGGGTAAGCACTATAGCAAGACCATGTGTCGTTGTGGCTAGAAAATACCACAATAAAGGTGTTACCCTTTATGGTAATGGCTGACAATTGAAGTTGTGCCCTCAAATGCCTCATTCACAAGGAGGAAAAGGCCTTGTGAGGAGGGCTCATGGGCCACCTATAAGAAACACACCAAAAATAATGTATGATGGCACCAAGAAATAGAGTGTGATGTTGGAAATCATGCCTTGGGCCACAATGGAAAATCCCAACCCTTCCTCAACATTCCCTGCAACCAAAAACATGCCTTGAAGCCCATGAAATATCAAATAATAGAAGAGGGTTAAGATACTAGCCATAAGAACATACATAATAATATTTGTCGAATAAAACATAACTTTTGCAATAAAAACATAGCAATGCTAAAAAAATATACAAACTAAAATTCCCCAAACCAAAGTTCTTATAGCATTCAAAAAGGAAGGTTGTGACAAACTGAGAGAACATCTTCAGATCTCGGTCATAGAAGGGCCTTTTCTAGTGAAATGAAAGGTAAACCAAGTTGAAAAGGATGTTGTGAATGCAATGGAATGGCTTAAGTTTCTACATGATACATAGATTTTCTTGAAACGTAACAACAACCTTGGATCTTCAAGAGATAATAATGAGAGTGTTACAAGTCTGCCTTTAGATATGAAGTGTGGATCTGAAGTTCTTCAAATACTCAACACGAATACCTTGATCTTAAAACAAAAAAGGAGTCAAACTAACAAGTGCTTTGATGCCATGTTGGAAAACCACAAGTGGACAAGCCCAAAAATGAACACCACAAAGAAATAACTCAGGTAGATAAAAAATAAAGACACCAATATTTACATGCTAAAACCATAAAAAGAGGAAAACATCCATGGAGCAATATAAAAGTTGTATTATTGTGAAAAAGGGAAAGACTACATTCAATATAGTACTCTACTCTTTATCATGTTGAACGACTCACCCTCCAGTGTAATCTCCCCCACCTCTTGATAAAGAGGTTGTGAGAGACTTAGTAGTCTGGTTGTCCCCACTAGACTATAGTCTCGTGAGTCATGGGGACCAAGAAACCCAAACTACTTGCCTAAGCATAATGTTATAATTTAAAATGACTTTGAGGGAAAAGGTAAAGTAAGTGGAGGAAAATACCACAACAGGAAAAGCAAAGAGTTAACCTTAGGAGGTGGTCAACTAACTCAACGGAGAAATAGATAAGGGGTATTAAAAGAAAAGGAGGGTGCATCTCTCATTTTCTGGATTATTATTAATTTTGCATCTTGAGCTCTAGAGCCATAGACGTTTTGAGGGTTTTGGGAAAAGCCTAGAGATCATATTGGTGGTGAAATATCCCGCCTATCCTGGTGCAAGATTGGTCATGGAGGTGCAATATTCCTCCCCCACCATTCTACATCAACATATAGGTTACTCAGTCAGTGAAGAAAGAAGGAATGTGCAGTTTTTGAGGTTTTCCAACAGGAGGGCGCACTAGTTGAAGGAAATATATTTGATCTGGAGATATGAAGGGGTTTTGGTGGCCAAAACCTACTAGGATCTAATTGATAGGCCTCGGGAACCTTACCTATTCCATTTTTTAGGAATCTTCTTCATCATATGATTTATTTGGAGCTTGGCACAATTTCTAGAGGAGGGCACACTGCATTAGAGAGATTCCTTCATTTAGGGTGTCATAACACCTTCATTCATATTGATACTTTTCCCAAGGGTTTGTAATCCCCCGATCTACTATTCTACCAATTTTGGAGGGTTTTGGAGGCCTATAGGAGGGAGGCCAAAATCTTGGTGATCTATAGCCACAGAGAAGTGCGCAACTCAACCAGGGAGAGGGTTTCCAACAATCAGAGGGAAAGACATTAATATCATCCCTTTCTCTAGTTTATTGTGGTGCATTTGGAGGCTATTCTCTTCCGTTTTGGAGCTTGTTGGAGCAGTGGTTATCCCAACTTGCTTGTTCTTCTTGTATTCTTCCAGATCTACAAATATATTGTATCAGGATCACCATATTATCTAAATAAAGGTCATATCTAAAGTTATTGGTTCTATATTAGTATTCATTGCTTGTATCTTGTCATTTTAATGTGTTATATGCTCATATCTATATCTCCATGCTATAATATTCTAAGAACGTACCCTCAATGCGCAACTTGATGAAGTAAACCTGCATAACACATTGAAATAATAAACAAACAGTTAAACAATTCTTGGCTCTGGGAAAAAATCAGCTTGGGAATATTATAGTGGTATTCTAGTCCTTTTGCATCTTCAGTGGTATTGGGGCACCTTGCCTATGCCATTTTTTAGGAGTCTTCTTCAACATATGATTTATTTGGAGCTTGGCATGATTTCTAGAGGAGGGTGCACTGCATCAGAGAGATCCCTTCATTTTGGGTGTCATAACTCCTCCATTCATCTCGAGACTTTGCCCAGGGGTTTTTAATCCCTTGATCTACTATTCTACCAATTTTGGAGGGTTTTGGAGGCCTAGAGGAGGGAGGCCAAAATATTGGTGATCTACAACCACAGATAAGTGTGCAACTCAGATAGGGAGAGGGTTTCTAGCTATCAGAGGGAAAGCCATTAATATTGTCCCTTTCTCCAGTTTATTGTGGTGCCTTTGGAGGCTATTCTCTTCAGTTTTGGAGCTTGTTGGAGCAGTGGTTATTCCAGCTTGCTTATTCTTCTTGTATTCTTCCACATCTGCAGATATATTGTATTAGGATCACCATATTATCTAAATAAAGGTCAGATCTGAAGTTGTTGGTTCTATATTAGTATTCATTGCTTGTATCTTGTCATTTTCTTGTGTTATATTCTCATATCTGCAGATATATTGTATCAGGATCACCATATTATCTAAATAAAGGTTAGATCTGAAGTTATTGGTTCTATATTAGTATTCATTGCTTGTATCTTGTCATTTTATTGTGTTATATGCTGAGATCTATATCTCCATGCTATAATATTCTAAGAACGTACCCTCAATGCTCAACTTGACGAAGTAAACCTTCATAACACATTGAAACAATAAACAAACAGTTAAACAATTCTTGGCTCCGGGAAAAAATCAACTTGGGAATATTGTAGTGGTATTCTAGTCCTTTTGCATCTTCAGTGGTATTGGGGCACCTTGCCTATGCCATTTTTTAGGAGTCTTCTTCAACATATGATTTATATGGAGCTTGGCACGATTTCTATAGGAGGAGGGTGCACTACATTAGAGAGATTCCTTCATTTGGGGTGTCATAACTCCTCCATTCATCTTGAGACTTTTCCTAGGGGTTTTTAATCCCCTGATCTACTATTCTACCAATTTTGGAGGGTTTTGGAGGCATAGAGGAGGGAGGCAAAAATATTGGTGATCTATAGCCACAGAGAAGTGCACAACTTAGCCATGGAGAGGGTTTCTAGCTATCAGAGGGAAATAAATTAATATTGTCCCTTCATCCAGTTTATTGTGGTGCCTTTGGAGGCTATTCTCTTAAGTTTTGGAGCTTGTTGGAGAAGTGGTTATTCCATCTTTCTTATTCTTCTTGTATTCTTCCATATCTTCAAATATATTGTATCAGGATCACCATATTATCTAAATAAAGGTCAGATCTGAAGTTATTGGTTCTATATTAGTATTCATTGCTTGTATCGTGTCATTTTCTTGTGTTATATTCTCAGATCTATATCTCCATGCTATAATATTCTAAGAACATACCCTCAATGCGCAACTTGATGAAGTAAACCTGCATAACACATTGAAACAATAAACAAACAATTAAACAATTCTTGGCTCCGAGCAAAAATCAGCTTGGGAATATTATAGTGGTATTCTAGTCCTTTTTCATCTTCAGTGGTATTGGTAGAGAAGAAATATGGGGCTATGTGCATGTGCATGTGCATTGACTACAGGGAATTGAACAAAAATACTATCAAGAATGGGTACCTCATCCCTAGGATAGATGAGCTATTGGATGAGCTTCATGGTGTTGTCTACTTCACCAAAATAGACTTGCACTCTCGCTATCATCAGATCAAAATGAGGGAGCAAGATGTGTCCAAAACAACCTTCAGATGTCATTATGGTCACTATGAATTTTTGGTTATTCCCTTTGGGCTAACTAATGGGCTAGCCACCTTCCAATGTTGCATGAATCATGTCTTCAACAAGCAATTAAGGAAGTTCCTCTTAGTCTTCTTTGATGACTTGTTGATTTATAGAAAAACTTGGGAGGATCATCTTCAACATGTAGATCGTATCTTGGGCATCATGGAGGGGAAATATTTATATGCTAAAGAGTCCAAATGTGAATTTGGGATGACAGGAGTCCTTTATTTGGGACACATCATTGGAGTGAAAGGAGTATAGGTGCACCAAGAAAAGATACAAGCCATACTTGACTGACCAACACCCAAGACTCTTACTGAGTTGAAGGGATTCCTTGACATCTGTTGTTACTACAGGAGGTTTTTCAAAGGCTTCTCCCATCTTTTTGCACCCTTGACATATTTGACCATAAAGGGCGCATTTAAATGGAATCAAGAGGCACAGATGACTTTTGACAAAATGAAGAAGGTAATGAGCACATGTTTCGTACTTTCTTTACCATATTTCTCACAACCCTTCATATTGGAGTGTGATGCCTCAGGTGAGGGCATTGGAGCACTACTTATGCATAATAGGAACCCCATTGCTTATGATATCCAAAACCTAAGGGGCCCTAAACTTTTATACACCATTTATGACAAAGATATGTTAGTCATCATGCATGCATTGGCTAAATTCAGACAATACTTAGTTGGGGCCAAAAAAAAATTGAGGACAGATCACAATAGCCTCAAGTACTTTTTGGACCAAAACGACCTAAATGAAAGACATAAAAATGGGTTAGCAAGATCCAAGCATATGACTTTGACATTGAATTTGTCAAAGGGAAAAATAATGTGGTGGCTGATGCTTTATCCAGAAGACCTTTAGTTTATGCCATGACATATATTTCAGTTGACTGGAAGGAGCATCTTTTGGTGGAATATTTTAAAAACAGGCTTGCTTGTGAATTGGGTGGGTAGGTACAAGATCATAACTTCAGGATTGTGGATGAAATCATATACAAAAAGGGTCGAATCTTCTTGGTTCCTGAGTCAACATTCAAAAAACGAGTATTACAGGCATGTCATGATTCACCATTGGCAGGGCATCAGGGGTTTGTCAAAACATATAGGTAAGTAAGGGAGAGATTCACATAGAAGGGCATGAAAGAGGATGTGATGCACCATATCAAGGAAAGCTTCACTTGTCAGGAGAACAAGGATGAACACACTCATCCAGGAGGTTTATTACAACCACTCCATATTCCAAAGCATAAATGGGAAACTATATTGATGGATTTAATCATGGGATTTCCCAAGGTCCAGGGAAAGGATTGTATCTTTGTGATTGTGGATAGATTAACAAAAAAAATTCTCCATTGCCACATATTACAGTGCTTCACAGGTTGCAAATTTTTTCTTCAGAGAGATCTTCAGGTTGCATGGTTTACCCAAAACCATAGTGAGTGACAGGGACAACAAGTTCATGAGAACCTTTTGACAGGAGTTATTTAAGTTGGTAGGTACGGCCTTGACCCCAAGTATTATCTACCACCCTCAAAATGATGCCAAAACTAAGATAGTCAACAAGTGGGTTGAAGGCTATCTTCGAAATTATGTTTCAGGGCAACAAAAGGCATGGGTTAAGTGGCTTCATTTAGGTGAGTATTGTTACAATACCACCTACCACATGTCTATTTTTATGTCACCTTCCAGGGCCTTATACAGCTATGATCCACTCACCTTTGTGGATATTGTCTTCGATAAAAGTAGATCTCCTATGGTACATGATTGGATTCAACAGAGTCGAGATATACTCAGAGAGCTTAAAGACCACCTGCAAAGGGAACAAAATCAACAAAAGGTACAAGCAGATAAGCACATATTCGAGCGCACATTTGAAGTTCGTGACCTAGTATACTTAAGGCTCCAACCCTACAAACAAGAATCTATTAAGAGGAATGGCGCAGAAAAGATACAACCCCACTTCTTTGGTCCATATAGGGTAAAACTAAAGGTAGGGGCCGTTGCATATGAGCTTTATCTACCCCCAGGAACCAAGATACACAATGTCTTTCATGTATATTTTTTAAAAAGAGCCATAGGGAAACACATCATTCATGTTGAGTAAATACCTCCCTTGGATGAGGAGCGACAGTTGATATTGATATTGGAGGAAGTGTTAGAAGTAAGGGAGAAGAGGCTAAGGAGGAGGAACATCAGGGAATACGTTATCAAATGGAAGAACTTACCTATAGAAGATGCTACTTGGGAAAATGAACATGCTGTTTAGAAGGCAGGGTCATAATTGCTTGTGGGCAAGCAATTTCTAGTAGGGGAGACTGTAATGTCCCCCACCTCTTGATAAAGAGGTTGTGAGAGACTTAGTAGTCTAGTTATTCCCACTAAACTATAGTCTCATGAGTCATGGGGACCAAGAAACCCAAATTACTTACCTAAGCACAATGTTATAATTTAAAGATGACTTTGGGGAAAAAGGTAAAGTAAGTGGAGGAAAAGACCACATGAGGAAAATAAAATAGTTAACCTTAGGAGGTGGTCAACCAACTCAATAGAGAAATAGATCAGGGGTATAAAAAGAAAAGGGGGGTGCATCTCTCATTATTTTGTATTATTATTAATTTTGCATCTTGAGCTCTAGAGCCAAAGACGTTTTGAGGGATTTGGGATAACAAAATCTAGAGATCAGCTCGGTGGTGAAAGATCCCACCTATCCTGGTCTAAGCTTGGTCATGGAGGTGCAATATTCCTCTCCCACCATTCTACATCAACATACAGGTCACTCAGTCGATGAAGAAAGAAGGAATGCGCGATTTCTGATGTTTTCCAGCCAGAGGCACACTGGTTGAAGGAACAATATTCGATCTGGAGATAGGAAGGGGTTTTGGTGGCCAAAAACTATTGGGATCTGATTGATAGGATTGGGGAAACTTGCCTATGCCATTTTTTAGGAGTCTTCTTTAGCATATGATTTATTTGGAGCTTGGCACAATTTCTAGAGGAGGAGGGTGCATTGCATCATAGAGATTCCTTCATTTGGGGTGTCATAACTCCTCCATTCATCTTTAGACTTTTCCCAGGGGTTTTTAATCCCCTAATCTACTATTCTACCAATTTTGGAGGGTTTTGGAGGTCTAGAGGAGTGAGGCTGAAATCTTGGTGATCTACAGCCACAAAGAAGTGTGCAACTCAGCCAGGGATAGGGTTTCTATCTATCAGAGGGAAAGACATTAATATTGTCCCTTTCTCCAGTTTATTGTGGTGCCTTTGGAGGCTATTCTTTTCATTTTTTGAGATTTTTGTGTTGATGTTTGGACAACATTGGGAAGACATTCTCTAAAGATAATAATTAATAAGTAAATGATAATAATAAATAGTTATTTGTTTATTCAAGGGACACACCCTTTCATGGATGGCAACCTTATGTTCCCTATATATGGCACACTCATTATTGTAATAATATATCAAATATCTCTCATATCTCATATGAATAAAAACCAACATGGTATCAGAGCTAGAGTGGGCTAAACTCCCTCACGGGAAGGCCCATGATCATCGTAGAAGACATTGCAGCCAAGACTCCTAATGTTCATGGAGATTATTGGGGTGCATTTGCAGAAATCGTGGATTATGCAGAGAGCTCTAAAGAGAAGGGGGCATCCTCCAAACAGTCATTTTCATCTCCACGCCCGAGAGAGAGGATATTGTTTAGGAGGTGAAAACTGTGAAAGCAAGAGCATGAAATCGTTGAGATGCAGGATATGGAAGAAACCGCATCCACCATGGAGAAAGATTCTGAGAACTCCTGCGCGGATGAACTGAAAGAACTCTGGGAAGAGGACCCGTGGTGACACTGTAGAAGACGATATTGAGTCTGTATAAGATAACAATGATGATAACTATAACAATTGAAGATTTCTCCTATGAATAGTAGAATGTTGTCTATTTCTCATCGTGGTTCCGCGACTACTGGCTCTGGGAAGGTTACGAGACAATGATGATGGTGGTGAATGGATCCTCGTCCTCTATTCCAGCACCCATCACATAAATTAAAACTCACAGTAGACAGATGCATGGCGAGCAGCAACAACAGTCGGGGGTTCCAAAGAAAAAAAAAAAACTAACCTCCCCCAACTAGCATGAGAGGCCAACTCTGAATTGGAATCACTGGAGGAGAAGGTACCGACCTCCGAAAAAAATGCTCGATGATGAAAGAGACACTAAGAGCATAGACTAGACAACCTGCATTAACGTGAACAATCAGGAATATCAATTAGGCAAGGCAATGGCGATAGAGTTATGTGGTGTGATGCAACACAATATGTGGTGGGAGGCACTGTCAGATGGCATGCCTACACTAATTTCAATTCTTGGTTGCAGGGAAATTTATTCACACTAGGAGACAATTATTCTAGTATTTGTCATTGCATAGCGTGATGGAGGTGAGATTTATTTATGATGATATCCCTATGAAATTGTCTTCGACTCACGTAGATATCACAAAGGGATCCATCCTGAAGGTTGAGAACATAGCCCTTGATGCCTCAGATTCGAGGGCACAGAAATCAACCATGTTCAATGGGAAGATCACGTGGACATTCAATTGAGGACTCATGTGAGAGTGAAGATAAGGAAATGGAAATATCCTAAAGTCATAGAAGAGGTCAATTGGGTCTAGTCTGAGTGGTTTGTTCTGTGGGGTGTTATTCCCGACCCAGGTTCAATTCCCGCAAGTACACAAACTTTTCTCTGGACAATGGCTTGGTCAGAATGTATGCAGTAAGCCACATTTTATAGAAGGCTTAGGCCTTTTTCGCTCAATTAAGAGCACAACATGTCACTTGAGGGAACCTCAATGTGTGAGGGAAACTCGATGTGTCCTAGAGATGTTTGAGGCAACAGTGTGAGACATTCTCTTTGGAGGGTCCTGTTTGGACTAGTAGGGGGAAATGCAGACTTCATCCTGACGTGCCTCAGATGGCCAGGAACCAAGACATTGGTTTCATGAGGAAACCTCGATATGTCTTGTGAGACATTGGTTTCATTAGGGAACCTTGATATGTCTTAGACATTGGTTCCATGAGGGAACTTCGATATGTCTTAGACATGTGTTTCACTAGGGAACCATGAGATGTCTAGTATGGACACAGTTCATGAGTGCAACTTGAAGTTGGACACTTCAGGATATTTTGGTGTCTAGTATACATTCATATACCCAAATATAAAAGGACCAAGCTAGACCCTTCAGGAAGAAAGGGTACATTTGTGGGGTACAGTGAGTCTTCGAAGGCATACATACTGAATCTACATCCTTGGTCAGAGACAGATTAAGGTGAGCATAGATGTTACCTTTGAGGAGGAGGTAGCCTTCATGAGATATAGATGATCTCACATGGATATTGATAGTGAGAAACAAGAAGAGTGGTTCCTTCTCCCCCCTCCAGTTTATGTTTCCAGAGATATTGTAGTAGGTCAGAAGAGACCTACATGGACTCGTCAGACTCTGCAGGAGGCAGAAAGACATGCAACTCATCGTGGTACCTTCCAAGAGAGAAAGAGACCTCAAAGATATATGTGCTATGTCGTAGATATGAGCCACATCATTGATTCACAGCCTTCATGTTACGAGGAGGCACCTAATCAAGCAGTATGGAAAGATGCCATGATGGAGGAGTATCAGTCCATCATGAAGAATGATGTGTGGTATATTGTTCCGAGACCTGAAAGGAAGTCTGTAGTAACTTCCAAATGGATCTATAAGATCAAACATACAACTGACGGAAGCATCGAGAAGCACAAAGCAAGTTTTGTTGCTAGAGGATTATCTAAGGTGAAGGGAATAGATTATGAGGAGACATTTGCTCTTGTTGCTCGATACACTTCTATTTGAATGATTATTTCCCTCGCAGCATCCATGGGTTGGAAACTATATCAGATGGATGTGAAGACAACCTTTCTCAATGGAGATATTGGGGAAGAAACATACATCGAGCAACCAAATGGTTTTGTCATACATGAGAAGGAGTCTCATGTGTGTAGGTTGAAGAAGGTCTTGTATGGACTCAAGAAGGCACCTCGAGCTTGGTATGCGAGGATTGATGGACACCTGATGAGTTTGGGCTTAAGCAAAAGTGTTGTTGATCCCAACCTGTACTACAAAATTGTTAATGGTGAGGCCCTGATTTTGGTCGTCTACGTTGATGATTTATTCCTCACAGGTACATAGAGATTTATTTTTGAATGAAAGTATGCGTTGGCCTCTAAGTTTGAGATGAAGGACCTTGGTATGATTCACTACTTCTTGGGACTAATGATGTGGTAGAGAACTGATGATATCTTCCCGAGTCAGGGGAAGTACATAACTGAGATATTGAAGAAGTTTGAAATACTGAACTTCAACCCCCTGGCTATACCAATGATGACGAATCTAAAGAAGCTAAGTGTGTCTTCTTCCGATTTTGACAAAATTGATCTGAATCTGTATAGACAACTGATTGGATAATTGATGTATCTAGTTAACACCAAACCAAATATTTTCTATGCAGCGAGTGCACTTAGCTAGTTTATAAGTCAGCTGAGATAGACACACTAGATTGTTGTGAAACATGTGTTGAGATACTTGTGAGGCACAGTTCGACATGGTCTGAGATATACTTCCAATATTGATATGATATGGCAAGAATATATTGACTCTAATTAGGTAGGGAGCATAGTGGACAGAAAGAGCACCTTCAGGTGTTGCTTCACTTTGGAATCTTTCATGGTTTCCCGGTGTAGCAGGAAATGAACTTCTGTGGCGTTGAGCACAACAAAAGCATAATACATTGCATTAAGTATGACAGTCTGTGAAGCAGTGTGGCTTCACAAGCTCCTTGCAGATCTATCTGAACATGTGTTGGATTCCACCATTATTCATTATGGTAACCAAAGTTGTGTGAAGATCTCTGATAATCCAGTGTTTCATGAAAAATTGAACCACATTGAGATCAAGTACCATTTCATCCGAGACATGGTGCAAAGGAAGGAAGTATTGGTGCAGTACCTTCATATAGATGAGCAGGTTGTTGATATTCTTACCAAACCAGGATGAAGTTTAAGTACTTCCGTGACAGACTTGGCATGGTAGAGAATGCCTCCCTTGCTGAGAGGGAGTGTTGATATTTGCAGCTTCCTGAGACATTCTCCAGATCGTACTCCTATGTGACTGAGTTGATTTGATCTGTGATGACACTTATCCGAGAAGGGATAAGTGGGGCACCTATCCGAGAAGGGATAAGTGTGGTTGGGCTTATAACCCAATGTCCCATGTGGAGAGCACATGAGGACATGTCAAGAGAGTTGACCCTTGGCGTCATACACTATGGGAGTTGACCCTTGGCATCATACACTATGGGAGTTGACCCTAGTGTTTCTAGAGGGTGTAGCCTCTAGAATTCCACATGGAGTTCCATGTGTGACAAAATTTCTCCAGATCGTACTCCTCTGTGAATTGAGTTGAGTTGATCTGTGAGGACACTTATCCGAGAAGGGATAAGTGGAACACTTATTCGAGAAGGAATAAGTGCAGTTGGGCTTATAACCCAACGTCCCTTGTGGAGATCACATGATGACATGTCAAGGGAGTTGACCCTTGACGTCACACACTATGGGAGTTGACCCTAGTGTTTCTAGAGGGTGTAGCCTCTAGAAGTCCACATGGAGTGCCATGTGTGGCAAACTTTCTCCATATTGTACTCCTCTGTGAATTGAGTTGAGTTGATTTGTGAGGACACTTATCCGAGAAGGGATAAGTGGGGCACTTATCTGAGAAGGGATAAGTGCGGTTGGGATTATAACCCAACGTCCCTTGTGGAGAGCACATGAGGACACGTCCCATGAGGACATGTCCCATGAGGACCCTAAGTGTTTCTAGAGGGAGTAGCCTCTAGAATTCCACATGGGAGTGCCATGTGTGACAAATATTTTACTACTATGGTGGTTTTGTACCAATGGCAGAGACTGTGTGTCTCTGGACAATTGTTGTGTACTACTATGGAAAGATACCTCCCTAGCTAAGAGGGAGTGTTGATGTTTCAGCATCGGGCATAACTTCTCCTATATTGGGTTGCAGACCAAGGGAGATAGGATACATTTATCACAAAAGTGCACTTGTGGTAAATGGGCCCAAACGTAGTCCTTCCTTGATCATGACAAGGAATAATATGGACTCGAGGTGCTTGAAGTGATTTCCACGTGTCATTTAGCATCAAGCCGACATTCACTCATAGGTGTGTGCCTATGGTGAAAGATCCCAGTGTGTTATTTGTCCTAGTCATGGTGACTTGACAAGGACTGATAAAGACACAAGATGCTATATGATATTACATGCGGACCCTAAATGAGACTAAGCTTAGAGAGATTTAATTGGCTCAGAGGGAAAGTCATAGAAGGACTTTCTCCTCGGTTCAGGTGGGAGAGAGATGTCTTCCAAGACTAACAGACAAGTGTCATGAGTCTAGGGTGAAGTTTGTATACTTCAAAGACAAGAGTGGCATGTTGCAGAATGTCTCCCTTGTTGAGAGGGAGTGTTGATGTTTGGACAACATCGGGAAGACATTCTCTAAATATAATAATTAATAAGTAAATGATAATAATAAATAGTTATTTGTTTATTCAAGGGACACACCCTTTCATGGATGGTCACCTTATGTTCCCTATATATGGAACACTCATTATTGTAATAATATATCGAATATCTCTCATATCTCATGTGAATAAAAACCAACATTTTGGAGCAGTGGTTATTCCAACTTGCTTATTCTTCTTGTATTCTTCCATATCTGCATATCTATTGTATCAAGATCACCATATTATCTAAATAAAAGTCAGATATGAAGTTGTTGGTTCTATATTGGTATTCATTGCTTGTATCTTGTCATTTTCTTGTGTTATATGCTCAGATCTATATCTTCGTGCTATAATATTCTAAGAACATACCCTCAATGCGCAACTTGATGAAGTAAACCTGCATAACACATTGAAACAATAAACAAGCAGTTAAACAATTCTTGGCTCTGGGCAAAAATCAGCTTAGGAATATTACATCCAACATCTCTAAAGTCATCTTGATAAATTTATGATCATGTTAATCGATGGAATGGATCATAATAAATTGTGTTGGCCTTAAATTGTTCATGTGTCAATGAATCTAAAGGAGGAGAATTTTGAGAAAAATTATTTTATTTGGATGCATGGTTATCAACAAGAGTTCGTTTCCTAGGGTTTACCTATATGTGCCAAATATAATTAAAGAACCAAATTTAATAGTTGTATCAATTATTGATGTACTTAGATCTTGGAAAAGACCTCTTCCAAAAGTTCTTTATGTTTAGTTAGATAATACAAGTAGAAAAAGGAAAATTCTTATCTTCTATACTTGAAGAGATTGGGCCTTTGTTCATAAAGGTTAAGCTAATGTTTTCACTTGTATACAACATTGATGACCCAATTGCCAAATGTTTAGTCAATTCTCAATTAGATTGAGGAAGACATATGCATAGTCTTCTAGCACTATCATATATTGTCAATGGTTATTAGTACTCAGAGCTTGTGATTTTCATGTCAAATGAAACAAATTCACATGAGCCATTTTGTATTAGGGGATTCAAAACACTAATGACATATTGAAATGTTGAATAATCATAGCTTCCAACACTATTTTTGAATCAAACAAGTTCGTGGTAAGACATATATTTGAGCTAATGCATATTGTGACTCTTTGGAATGGGCTCTATTTGTAGGTTAGCCTTCCTAAGGTACCTTCCAAGTCATACAATTTATGCTTCTTCATTCTCATTACTTATTATAAGCAAAGAAATTACATCTAGAAGAAGACATGGCCATTTTATTGACTACTTGGTATGTGCAAGATACCAGATATATAAAATATGCAGAAGAGAAATAAAATGCTAGAAATGGCAGAATAACAGTAAAATATCCAGCATAATCTTCACAATAACACATAAATGATATAAGAATAGCAATAGAAATAACACTTTAATTCAGAAAGCAATGTTCACAGGCCTCTTCGAGGGGGAAACCTCCAATCGAACAACGCTTTGTTACAATAATCTTCAAGCTAGGGTTTTCATACCCTCGACCCTTATTTATACTAAATATGTCTATTAAGAGAAATATCTAGAGGAAGATCCTTCTAGAAGTAGAAGCTTCTATTAGGTCTTCTTACATCCGCCTTATTCTATTTTATTGAAAGGCCTTATTAATATTGACCTTTATTACATCTGAATACATTGATCTACCTATGTGTGGGTTAGGACC
>ML798223.1:72480-92645 GCA_009831015.1 Picea engelmannii | reverse complement strand
CAACCAGAATGATGACCTTTCGGTGCTTGATGTAACCGATTAACTTGAGGGTTTGGGGGGCAGAGAAGTCGGTGAGAGCATTGAGGGAAATGATTGGTTCCACTTCGGGAGGGTTGGAGGGAGGGTTTATGTCAGTGATTTCTGGTGACTCGGGCCCAAGGGGAGTGTCAACATCCTCTTCCGGAATATCCTCAGAGATGGCCATAAAAAGCTTTTGTTCCTTACATTTGTGGCCTGGGAAATATTTGTCATCACAATTATAACAGAGGCCTTTGAGTTGGCGTTCATCCATTTCAGCCCTGGTCAATTTTTGGATCTTTAATGGGGCGGAGGGAGTATTGGGGCTGACTGGTTTAGGGCGAGGGATAAAGGAAGGCTTACGATTTTGAGAGAAAACAATTTGTTGTGCTTCTTTAGCTTTTTTAGTAGCCTCCACCCAAGTCGTAGGTCAAGCCATGAGGACATGGGCCCGAATCTCCTCCTTGAGGCCACTGATAAAACACTCTCGAATGAAAGCATCAGTCATGCCCTCTGTTCGAAAATCCAGGCGCTCAAATGCAGCTATGAAGTCTTCTACTGTGCCTGATTGCTTCAATTTTGTCAAACGGCCCAAATGGTTGGTGTCAGTGTCAAAGCGTTCATAAAACTCAGTCACAAATTGGGTCCATGCAATATACCCTTGACGGGAAGTTTTTCTCCATTGCCACCATTGCTAGCGTTCTTGATCTAGATGGAGAACACCATACCGGAGTTTGGCCAAGTCATCTGTAATGTTGTAGAGAGAGAAATAATGTTCCATTTGGGTGGCCCAACTAGTGGGGTCTGGGCCATCAAATTTGGTTACAACCACCTGCGGAAGGCGTATGTCCCGTTGAAAGTGATGGGGCTGAAAGGAATGGGAAGAAGTTTCACCTTCAGTCTTTGTATGTGCATCCGGAAAAGAGTCATCGGTAGGGACCTTGAGTTTGGTGCAGAGTGATGCAAAGACAGATTCAAGCTGGGTGGTCAGTTCGTGTTTGACTTCCACCATTGCGGACTGCACGGCTGCATTTATGGTGGCATTGATGGATGCATCACGGGAGGCAATAGTAGCACTGAGTTGTTGCACTTCTTGTTGGGTCTCGAGGAAACCAGATTGCAAGGTGTTGAAGCGAGACTCTAGTTCTTGGATACGGGTATGGGCCATGAGGATGGGTGAACTGAAAAGGGAGAGGGTTGGGTCAGAAATTTTTGCAGAAAAATGATATGGATGAATGTGATAAGGGAGAAGAGATGAATCTAATGGAATAGGTCTCAAATAATGGTGAAAAAATTTCCAGACTTTTTTTTTTTTTTTTACAGCTGCGGGGTTATACTGTGGTCTGAAGAATGTTGTAGTGCTAAAATCCCCAAATTCTTAACCAGAAATAAATGTCTATTTACTTGGCAACCCGAACACAGATGCGTGGCAATAGATCTCGTCGGTTTAATTTGTTTATGTTTATGTTTATGTTCCCCAAGGGTTAGGTATTCAAGGGTTTGCCATGTGCTATAGCTCTCTGATATACGTGCGGGGTCCAACAGTAGTACTCGGCCTAATATCTCAGGGCACTAACTAAAGAGGATAGACCGTACCCTTAGTCGTACTACCCGACTACCTAGGTACTAGAGAGTATCTTCCCGAGTGTTATTCTCGGTGACACTATAGCAGTCCAGCGGCCAATAGGTTTATCTAAAGAGGGCTTTAGGAAATCTAGGTCAATCCGTACACAGGTGTTGTCTGATGCGCTACCACTCGAAGGGGTACCAACAGGGGTTACAAGGGTGGCCAACAGATGTGCGCTTAAGAACCACTTATATTTCCTGCGTGTATGAATCCCTCAACCGCGGGTTTATGCGCATAACGACAGATCTCTGTGGCTTAAAGACGTCGGAATACGTCTCTACCCTGAAAAAAAATACCCACAATTTTTGCCAAGGAAAATTCTCTGATACCACTTGCAAGATACCAGATATATACAATATGCAGAACAGAAATAAAATGCTAGGAATGGCAGAATAACAGTAAAATATCCAGCATAATCTTCACAATAACACAGAAATGATATAAGAATAGCAATAGAAATAGCACTTTGATTCAGAAAGCAATGTTCACAGGCCTCTTCGAGGGGGCAACCTCCAATCGAGCATCTCTCTGTTACAATAATCTTCAAGCTAGGATTTTCATACCCTCGACCCTTATTTATACTAAATATGTCTATTAAGAGAAACATCTAGAGGAAGATCCTTCTAGAAGCGGAAGCTTCTATTAGGTCTTCTTACATTCGCCTTATTCTATTTTATTGAAAGGCCTTATTAATATTGACCTTTATTACATCTGAATACATTGATCTACCTATGTGCGGATTAGGACCTTAACAGTATGTTTGACTAAAATAAAAGACTTAGTTACTCCACCTTATGTTTAATTTGATGAAGTAGATATACATGGAAGGTAAGATTTCTTTAGTGGAAAAAAATAAGTGATATATTCAATAATAAAAAAATAGTTTATTGTTCTCTCCATTTAAATGGCCACAAGTGATTCAATAAAATGCATGAGAATGAAACCAAAATCAGATAGCTTACAATGATGTTAGTCAATAAGAAGAAAGTAAAATATACTTAGGTGTAAGAAGGACAAGAGAGCATCTTGAATTATCGATAGTGTGGCTTGGAATATTGCATGATCTTGTTGTCAGAACCATGATTACTCTTCTTGTTAGTAAGGATGGCATGGGCCATCCATTTTTTATTTTTAAAGTTGTCAAATTAATTTGTGGAGAAAATTAGTGTGAATTGATTATTGTCCAACGGTATCACACTTTATTAAATAATAGCTAAAAAACAATATTCGAGGAAAGAAATGAAAGCTTCAGAACCAACATTGGTACATCATGTCTTAGAATTGCAAAATACTAATATCTTAGCATATGAATTTGGAATTTGGATTAATAAAGACGAACCAGCTTCATAAGAAAATCCAAGAAATTATTAGAGAAAATATGTCAAAACATAAAAAGATTTTTGCATTAAGCATGATCATAATTGGATAAGAAAGTAGTATTAAAAAAATGATGCCTAACAAATATGTTAACTAAAGTTTTTATGTACTTTGTAAATCATTATAATTGACATGGAAAATTAACAACCTTACTTTTACTAGTTGTGTGAAGAACTTCGCATTAAACCTATATTATTTTCACTTAGTTATTTGAAAATTATTTACTATTCAAATTGGAACTTTCGTACCTTTAAACTTTTCATTTAAAAAAAACAGTTATCCTTAAAAATATATATATATATATATATTTTAAAAAAATGAAATCGTATTTTCTTACTTTTCATCTTTCAATTTTTTTTTAAGTAATTATAATTTCAAAGCTAAATTGTCATGTTACATATAAAAACTTTATAGGGTTGTTATCTTGTATCTCATTTCATTGTTTATAAAAAATTTATTGATTTTTTATAATTTTGAAAGTTTTGAGAAATTTTGTGTCATAAATGTTTAGAAAAACAATTAATTTAAAGAAAAATGATCATAAAAATCCCTTCTCCAAAGTATAATTATTTAGGAAATGTTGCAAAGTATAATTATTTAGGAAATGTTACACTTCTAAATAAAAATTGAGATCGTTCTTGTTATTTCTACTCTAAGATAAATAAAGTTTTGTTATCTTGTATCTCATTTCATTGTTTAAAAAAAAAATACTGATTTTTTATAATTTTGAAAGTTTTGAGAAATTTTGTGTCATAAATGTTTAGAAAAACAACTAATTTGAAGAAAAATGATTATAAAAGTCTCTTCTCCAAAGTATAATTATTTAGGAAATGTTGCAAAGTATAATTATTTAGGAAATGTTGCACCTCTAAATAAAAATTGAGATCGTTCTTGTTATTTCTACAATGTTGTCATTAATTCTATAATATTATTGTGATTGTATTGTCATCACTACAACATGACATGATATGCAACTAGATTAACTATTTTATAAGATCCAAAGGTAATAAGAAATGGGAAATCAATATAATGGGAGATATTAGATATCAGCACCCTATCAAGTATATGACAACGTTATTAAAGGAAATACAACCAACTTCAGTACTCCTACCCATGGCCATGCCAAAATATAATGTTAGGAATTACTCCTACCCATGGTCATGCCAAACTATATAATGTTAGGAATTACTTGGAAGATATCATTAAAATTTTGTCAAGAACCTTGGATCATAGGTCTTTACTACACTAAATATAGAAGATAGTAAAAGGAGGAAGAAAGAAAATTTTCACAACAAACCAAAAAAATACAAAAATGGTGGACAACTTGCAACTAGTTGACCATGTCCCTAGAATTAGCATTTTTACATGGAACAATAACCTATAAGGAGCCCACCTAATTGTAAAAAGGTTGGATTGGTTCTTAGTTAGTGAATCACTATTCACAAATCATAGATTAGTGGAATCCTTTAGCATCAAAGGAGTTAGCTCTCATCACTATCCAACTTATTGCATCTCCAAAAGAATAGTGACTTAAGTATGCTCCTTTTCATTTTGAAATGATGTGTTTTACTCACTAGATACATATTGCAACAAAAATCAAAGAGATTAAAGTCAGACATCTTAAAACAATGGAATGACCTAGCCTTTGGAGGTATCTTTAAAAAATACAAACTCTTAATGAAGAACGATAAGGTTCAAGATGAGATACTTCAAAAGGGTCTAACATATGACCTCAATGGTTAAAATCCTCCCTTCTCAATAATATATTGGACCAAGAACCACGGGAAAAAAAATTGTAGAAGCAAGATTCAAGAATCAAATGGTTAAATGAGGGAGACAAGGACACCATTTTTTTACAATAGAATACCATGAGGAATTGCAAGTCCAACAATATTGGTTGTGTGAAAGACCAATGAGGAGATATATTGGAATCAAGATACAAAATTGAAATTGAATTCCTCTCATATTATGGCCAACTCATGAACTAACCATCAATGGAAAAATGGAAAATAGTAAACTAAGTATGCTTACATATCCCATCATTGGGTAGTATAAATCCAAATTAGGGACTTACACCAAACGGTCTCTTAGAGGTGTTTCAAGAAATAATTGATCTATCAATATGTAAATCTCCAAACCTAGATGTATTTCCAACAATTTTTTCCATGTAGTTTTGGGGAGTGGTAGGATATGATACTTGGCAAGTTGTGGAAGAAGAAGAAAGAATAGGAATATCCTTATATCTCTTAATGTTTCTTTTATCATTTGTATCCCTAAGGAGAAAAAGGAAATCACAACTGAAAAGTAGAGAGTTAAAGCATTGTACGATATAATCTACAAAAATAATTTCCAAGGTGTGTAATACCCTTGTTTCCCCCAATTTGTAAATATAACTATAACTGGCCAAGAGACTATGGCGGACTAAATATGTGTGAATGTTTGATTTGATGAACCCTTATATAAAGGGTCAATGTATGAATTTATGTTATTAATAGAATTTGAATATGTGTTGCACAATTGCGAAAGGGGGAAAGTTTGCCAAGATAGACCATGGATGTTATGAGAGAGATGGTGAAGGGAAACCAAGTATGGTTGATATGACCCTCACCAGAACAATACCTACTGGGTGTAATTTCTCAACAATCCTCTGACCCATAAATGAATAACCAGTTAGGTTGGTAGTTGGAAGGCCATCCTCAAGATTTAATGAGGAGATGGGGCAGGGTACCCATCTACAAGGCTTCCAGGCCTGACCATGACTGGGGATTCAGACCCACGAAACCTTGTTGAGGAAGGAAATAAATGAGTTAATTCGGGGACAGAGACAGATCTGCGAGATAGCATAGTAGAAAAAAACACTCTCCCGAGAAGAGGAATGAATATACTTCGATTATGAAGTTGAGAAAGAGGAGTTGAGCAGTAAGCTCGATCTGGCTGTAAGAAGACATAGGCATGGTTTGGATATAAGATGATAAATGAGGTTGATGAGTGACTGAGGAAGTACTCGTGCAGACCTCCTTGCTTGGAGCAAAGAAAACTAGTTGCCAAGTTCTTGTGGGAGAAGGAGAGTAACCTTCGTCCCTGACTGTTGTGGAGCAAAGAGAAAGAATCTTTGTCAGAGCATCATGGTCTAGCTCGGGGGTGGCCAGTGGTAAATCCAGTAGGAGTGGATGTGCCTATGGTTGGGAGGAAACATGCACCCCTTTCAGCAGTTGCTTCACATTTTCTAGTTCTGATAAGTATTTTCATACTCTGTGTATTATATTGAATGTGATGATGAAATAGCTGAGTTGATGATTCATTATTTCAGTATTTGAACAATTATTAGAAAATCTCTGTGATTTATGTAAATTGTTATATCTATATGATCTTTCAATTTATCTCAGTTTTGCTGCTAGATAGTCATGATATGTGAATCCACAGGAGAGAGGGGGTAGGATTTACCGAAACGCCTAAGCCCTACCAACCCTGTGAATTTTACCTTAGCGGAAATGTTAAGTCCGAATTATGTGGGAGAAGGGTGTTTTTCCCTTAGACTATTAATGCATCTAACCGAGGGCTCATGCCCATGTCCCTAACCCAATTGCTTCTAAAGGATTAGCGCTGAGTCCCTAGAATTCCAAAGTATCCATGTGACCAGGGTCTGGGAACCCTACGCTAGTCCAAAAGGAGCTAGCTCTTTCGGCTTCGAGACTTCGGGACTTGTGATTCCACAATCCTCGTAAGTAGTCCAAGGCCGAAGCCGTGAATCAACGAGGGTCTTTGATTTGGGGGGTACAAGGTAGATCTCTCTCAACTATTAGATCAGATGTAGGAAGGGAACCATTAAGCACTTCGGCAAAATGCTACTTCAGGAGAATAGGAATGGCCTAACATCGAAAATCCCAAATGTCGAAGTCACGGAGTTAATATGGACTATTGAAGCAGGAGGGACACTTTTCCACGGATCAATGGTTATCCAGGAGTCTGGGTATTCATAGATTTAGAAACGCACGAGTTTTCTTGGAGGTATGAAATCCGGAGTAAACCCTGGTCGTAGATGTTAGGTACACGTGGCAATAGATTTGGCGTGGTCTAGAAGGAAAGTCGAGAGATACACGTCGAACTCTCGAAGTAAGTAGGACTGTTGGGTGAATGGGAACGTGGCAAGCGATCCCGTGGTCTAGAGACTTCGTACTCCGGAGGAATTTGGCCGAGGGTTTTCAAGGTGTGAAAACCATCGAAGTCGCAAACGCCGAAGTAAATCTCAACCGTTGGTCGAAAAGGACACATGGCGCAAGATCCGAGAGTCCATAGACTTAGCTCTTTGGGGGATTTGTGTCAAGAGGATTCGGTAATCATCGAAGCCCAAAGCCGTGAAGTAATCAGAACCATAGATCTATGGATCTATGTGGAATCTTGCGAGTCGTTAGATTGAAGGACCGAGCAATATCAATCTATGATGATGTGGGTTGATGATGTCATTCAAGGTGACGTGGACCCGCATTACACGTGCCACGTGTCACCCAGTTTTGGACGATTCACATACCCATTGTGCATGTTAAGGCATGACAAGTGTCACCCCCTATGGAGGATACATGTCACCCCTCGACCCTGGTCGTGTGTCAGTTATTGGTTCATGTTTGCTTGGCCAATGTGGTTGGTGACATAATCAGGACCTCAAGAATTTAGACAACTTCAGAGTTTGAAATATTTAGTGAGTGGTACAATATGGAATGTCCAACACAAAACGTCGAAATCCGAACACCGACCGTCGAAGGGCCAAGGCCACGTGGTGAGATATCATGAGTTCAGGAGTTTGGTCATAGTGTGGTGAAAAGGAATGCTCAACGAAGATCATCGAATGGCTAAGGCCACATGGTGATACCTTAGGAATTTGAGGATTAGGAAAAAGGTATGTTTAGCGTCGAGTACTGAAGCCCCCTTTTAACCGTAGATATCGGAAGAGAATGTGAACCGTTGATCCCCTCCGTCGTTCGGTGATTTGAGAATTTGAAAACACTTTGGAACTCTGGAAGTCTGGGAACTTCTAAAGTGTCAAAACCCTTTGCTAACGCACGCTCTTAGCTCCTGGTTTTCATCCCAAGGTCACAAGGAAGACCCCACTAGTTGGTTCAAGCACACAATGAGAGATGTAAGTTTCAGGGAAGTTGTTTAAAAGGGTTTTGCTTAAGTAAGGGACCAAAAATGAACCAACGAAAGAAAAAATTTGATGCCCCATCCCTACAAAGGCTATTTAGGGGTTGGGTGTGTTACAAGGTGATGGATAATAGGCTCAAATGGATTATTTCGGTGATAATATCTAAAGAGTAAGGAGGGTTTGTCAAATGTGAACAAATTCTAGATAAGGAATTCTGACACAAGAAACAATCTACTCCATGCAAAAACATAAAAAAAAAATTACCTGCATTAGTAAAAGTTACTTGATATGTCTAAGAAATATGATAGACTAAACTAGAAATTTTCAAGCAAAATCGAAAAGGCCTTTGGGTTTAATTATTTATGAATTTGATGGGTCAAAATCCATGTTTCGTCAATTTTCTTCTCAATCCTTTTGAATGGTATCCCAATTGTGCCCTTCCAACCAAGTAGAGGAATAAAGCAATGGGGGTGGGGGGCTATCACCATATATTTTATAATAATGAGAAAAGGATTGGGTAGATGATAATTCCTACAAAGAAGAAGAGATCAAGGGCATCAAAGTGTCATTGAATACAAGGTCATTTGCACACTTATAATTTGTCCAAAACATAATTTTTATAGAAGGTATTGTCTAGGAAGCTAGATTACTCAAAAATCCCTTTGACTATTCCTTAAAGATTCATGAGGTAAAATCAATTGGGGGATCCAAAATTGTATTTTTCAACACCATTAAATGTCCAAGTTCATATGAGTGAGATAAATAATTTTATTAAAGCTTTCATGCCAAGCAAACACTTGGGATAAAATCAATTGGGGGATCCAAAATTGTGTTTTTCAACACCATTAAATGTCCAAGTTCATATGAGTGAGATAAATAATTTTATTAAAGCTTTCATGCCAAGCAAACACTTGGGATTTCTTTAGTACCCATCAATGGGAGAGACAAGCCAGGAAGAGCCTCTCTTAGAGATTCAAAAGAAATGACAACTTGGACATTCCAATATATATCCAAAAGAATAAATTTACTAAAAAATCAATTGTTCCTTATGCTTCTATTCTTGATCATAACCGCACAAAAAATATCATAAAAGAAATAGAAAAATAAAAAAAATATGGGTGGCCCGACAAAAATGGCCCTTGATATCCCAAAAGAATAGATGTACTCTAAAATAGATAGGAGGACTATAGGAAATTGAACATTGAACATTTTAACTCGGTCATGTCTAGCAAATTAATGTGGAGATGACACAAAAAAAAATCTCGGAAATATGGCCCCAAGTATAAGTATGCACCTAACTTCCCATACCAGAACATCATGAGAATCACTTCATTTCCCATTGGATCCCAAATTTGGAATAGTGCAAAAAAGGAATGTGTTTGGTTAAAAAAAAGTAAATTTGTTAGAGTTATTTAGTTCATAATGGTTATCTAAACTATATGCTTAATCATATTAATAAAGTTATTTGTTGGCTTAAGAGAGTCTAAATGATAGTTTTTCTAAACTATTATTTTTTTTGGGTCGAAAAAGGTAGTAAGATGTATATTCTTATTTCACCATGAAATATTGAATATAAAGTTTTTTTCCATGAAAAAAAAATAAAAAAAATTGTTAACTTTGCCTAATTCATCTTTTAGTGTTTTAGTAATGATTTTAGTGTTTTAGTAATGATTTAAAGTATATTTAATCATTTTAGGATTTATGCATTTGCGGTTTATGTCATTCATTTACTATAAAAGGACATGTGTTTTTTCCATTTTATCATCCAAGAAGTATTTTCTCTCTTCCAAGTTCACTTTTGATCTTGGTTTTTTTGTGTGTAAGAAGGTGAAGGATTGGGGACTGCATAGACTAGTGATAGATGACACACACCAAGAAAGTAAAAGGGATTTTTGACAAAGAAAGCTAAATATTTTATTTTATTTTATTTTATATTGGGGGGTTAAAATAGGGTTATTTTTCTAAGAAAGAGAGAAATATTGGATTTATCTTTCTAGTTTTAAAAGATGGGAAGGGTTTATTTTGCCCAATTTAAAGATAGTTTTAGTTTTATATAGGAATTTTGAATATCTGGAATATCAATGATTGTACAACTAGCCAGTGGAATCCATACAATCATCCAAAAGTTGTACCAACCAGTTGCAAGAGGTCGTACATCAACTTCCAAGGATAATCAGTCACAGTAGAAACATGTGAAGATGGTGTACACCATAGAAACAACAAATTTAATGCCCAAAAGTGGAAATTGACTATTTTGTAAGTCAATTTAACCGAACAACAATGAAATTTGGTCAATTTCATTATAATTTTATAAATCCAACAAGTTATGTGCTAGAATTTGTTAGGTTGGATAGGTAATCTTCTTCTTCCGAGTAATTCGTAGTTTGGGGGAGAAAACATAAATTTGTTTAATTTAGCATCCATTTGGCATGTATATGCATTTTTTAACAAGTTTATCATTTTTTAACAATAACATTTGGGTTTATCACTGTAGCTTTTAGTTTGGGGGAGGAAAATCTAGTTTTATTGGTTGGAAGTCTCTATTTTAGATGCATAATTTATTTTCAATAACATATAGGATAAATTTTGTGTTCTCATTTTGGTTTTTTTTTAGTACAGGTGATTGTAATAGTGTGTATTAGGCAAGGAAATGTAGCCAACAAAAATTGGAAATGATAAAGCCAAGTTTAATGAGTGAAATAGAGAAGCGGTGATGCTGATAAATTTTTAAGTGGCTGATGAAATGCTTCCCTAAATGCAAACTGGGGATTATGTTGCAACTATTTAGAAGCAATTGAAGTATTTGCATGAAACTTTAAATAAAGGTGGAGTTGTCTTCCTTAAAAAATATTGTTTTCAATCAAAATGGATAAAAGTGAGTCTTTACAAGATGATTTTAAAGATAAAAAACCTTAGAGAACAATTGAATTTCATTAGGCATAAAATGGAAGAAGACATGGTGGTTGACCTGAAGTGTGAATGTTTGATCACCAAAATCTTGCAACAAGATAGGTGGTAAAGGCAGTATAGAAGTAGCAGAAGGAATGAGGGTTCAGAAATGGATTTGGAAACCAACTTCAAGGGTGATTGCAATTTTTATAAGACAATGTGAAAACATCTACTTGGCCCGTATAGGCTCGTGTGCATCTTGTCATTTTACCAATATGACAAATTGGTATATTAGTTATGTCGTTGATGAATCTTTTAATGTTTGTGGGTTTTTGTGGTGGGGAGGAATACAAGGTACAACGCAAGGGAAATGTGTAGATAACCATGTCAAGTAAAAATTTGGTATTTCTTAATGTTTATATTGAAAGAATGGATAAGAATACAATTTCTATCAATAAAATTATGAAGCACGAACCCCGATTACTTGTAATTTTCTGTAATAAAAAATACTACTTCGTGGATAAGGTTAGTAAAAAGACACTTTGATATTGAACGACATGGGATTTTTAGGTTGGTTGATGTAAGAGGGGAAAAATAGTATGATTTAAGTCCCAAGAGAAATCAATATAGTAGTGAGCTTTGGCATAAAAGGTATGGACATTTGAATTTGAGATCTATTTCTTAATTAGGTACAAAAAATTTGGTTGATGACCTTCCATATATGCAAATTTAGCAAGGAATTTGTGGATCATGTCAAGATGGTAAGAAGCAAAAGATTCTATTTGAATGGATAGCTTCTTCATTCTCCGATGCCAGGTATATTTTATTGTTTATAGATAATTTTTCTAGGAATATGTGGATGTATTTTTTGAAATTGAAATTGGATGTGTTTAATGAGTTCAAGAAGTTCAAAGATTTGGTTAAAAACCAATTTGAGAAGAGCATTAAGGTTATGTGATATTTTTAAGGATTTTCTTTATTCATGTACTCAAGAAGGCATTTAGAGGCAATACAATGCAACCTATACTCCACGGGAAAATAGAGTGATAGAAAGGAAAAATATTTCCACTATGGAAATGGCTAGGTGTATGTTAGAGACAAGTGTGTTCCTTACAAGTATTGGAAGTAAGTAGTATACACGCAAGTGTATTTTCTCAACTTGTCACCAAAAAAACTAGTACACTAGAAATGTAGAAATTTAGAGAATCATGCAACCAATGCAATTATTAAAATTCACCTCATTTACTTGAGGTTTCTCAAATATAACCCTATGAGATTTATGTTCATATTATGGTAGTTGCGGGAGGTATTAACCTCCATATGTAACCTTTTACTAGAATAGAATATTCTAGAAGTAAGAGAAACCCTAAACAAATGTGTAAAAAACCTAGAAGACATGTCAGCTTAGCAGAATATATAATATTAAGGTATTATCCTCTAGAAAGACAAGTCAACCTCACAGGAAAAAGATAAACAGAAAATATAATTACCAGAAAGTCAGGTCGGCCCGGCCAAAAAGGTCATTGGACAGATTAATATAAATAGAGGACATCTTGGCTCATTTGTTCACTAAATCTCAATCAGAAAACCAGAAACAGTGCACAAGTTTGGAGGAGGAGCATCAACAACAGTTGCAGTTGTACAGTTTTCTCTTGTTTACTATTTCTGGTACTTTCTCTTGTGCGCTACCCTTGGAAACAGTGCACTCTCTTGGTTATCTGTTGGTTATGGTGTGGCTTCTTAGAATCATTCTTTATGTCAAATGTTAAGGTGCTCAGGGGTGGATTTGTGCCTATGGTTGGGTGACAATGGCGTAGAATTGTCTATGTTGAAACAAGCACAACATTCTAACAGGTTATGGGCCCACACCACCTTCAGAACAGTCTAACTACTAGAAGGTAGATATGCAACTCCTTGTCCAACTCGTTTTAGCACAATTGCAATTATAGTGTCAGTTCCTTCGTGCGAGTTGCAGCACCAGTTGCAATTTCAGTTACAGTGCCAGTTGCAGTGTCGGTTGTAGCACCAGTTGCAATGCCAGTTGCAGCAACAGTTGTAGTGTAAGCACCAGTTGCATTGAAAGTTATGTGAAGTATTGGGACTAATTTTTGTTTATCCTAGTGCACCCTAACCCAATGCATCTCCTGGTGCCCTCAGTTAGCAAAAACATCAAGTTTGAGTTTTTGGGTCAAAGTCAAAGGTTGAATTTTGGTCAAAATTTGATTTTTGTGATCAAAGTTGAAATTTCAATGTTTCTAGATTTTTCTAATCATTGAACCTTTTTTTATTCAGTTTCTAACTTCTTCTTGTCAATATGGTGTCTAGTTTCATATTAGAAGACAATTTGAACGATACTACAAATGTCAAAGGTATGCACTTGTATATTCTTTTCAAGTTATATCATCCAGCAAAGCATGGGTGTCTTTGCAGGGGATGTACAAGAGACCTTATCCAAGCAATGATTTTGAATTCAGTACATTCATAGGAACAAGTGCACCCTCCCTAGTAGTGATGACTCTAGGTTTGATTATTTAAAAATTGATATGTCTCCAGCTGTTATGGGATTATTATGATCTTATGTTGCATCTTGATCTATTGAAGTTATGATCATTATACTAACCCCTTAATACTAGAGATACACTTGTTTATATCCTCTCTAGGATATATTTTTTTTCTTATGTAAATGCTTATTGTTTACGAGATGAAGTTGATCTCCTTTAGGAGATGTTCTTGGTTACTAACCTAGACTCTAGGATATATTCCATGGAGGATACCATGGATATTTTTTTGTTCTTGTTTCTTGTTATGGGCAGGACATAAGAGATAAATATGAGAGGGAGTTAGTGATCAAGAGGAATCTAGCATAGTTTTGTGATACTTTGTAGAATGCAAAAGGGAATGTAGTAGACGGAAGCGTGGTCCAAGGATTATCTCATATAGAGAGAGTTGACTTAAGAGTTTGAGATGAAGAATATTGCAAGACTTCATCAGAGACATGGTGCAGGAAGGAGTAGTAAGGCTCCATCACTTATCCACATATGAGCAGCTAAATTTCATTTGCACTAAGCCTCTGTTTGGGACAAGCTTCGTAGGAATGCAAATGTTTCCCTGGGGGAGTATCGATGATTGTAGCATCGTATCGATATTCCAATATTGATAAGCAGACTTGATCATGTGGGAATAGGCCAAGATGTAATATTTGACAGACTAAAGATTCGATTTGATGCTAGATATCCTATGTGTGAATTGCATCGGGCCTTGATACTCTCACAAGTAGGTGAGTAGTTAACTCACGAGTAGCTGAGTAGCTAAATCATGAGTAGGTGAGTAGCCCCGATAAGCATCAGGTCAACTCTAGATCCACATGAACTAGGTTGTAAACCAGGGGAGATAGGTAACATCTACATCTGGAGTAGATGTGCCCCGACATTGTCTTCAACAGACTGAATACTTGAGGTGCTTGAGGTGCAATTCCACATGTCTGATATCGTCGAGTTGAATGCATTCATGGAGTGATCCTATGAGAGAATAACCATGTGGTGTTTGTGGCTCCGATGTGGTCATAACACTTGTCATGGGACAAGAATGACCCGAGGTGCTAGACACACATGTCCGATAGCATTGAGCTAAATGCATTCACGCAATGATCCTAAGAGAGGATCAACTATGAGGTGAATATGGCTCTGATGAGGTCATGATTCTCATCATGGGACAAGAATGACCTGAGGTGCTAGACACATGGTGGTGGATATGGATCATCAATATAGATAAATGGGGCTCATGGACATTATGATATTTCCTATAACAGAAGAATACCAAGAACAAGTATGACGATGTGTTTTGATTATTTCTACCAGATGATGTTGATAGTAATGATGATACTTATGATGATGCTACCAGTAGAATGGTCTAAAATACTATGTGAGTCTTTCCCATTCCATGTGAATATGGATGGATGTGTTTGAGACCATTAATACCTCCCTAGATAAGAGGGAGTGTTGATATTTGTTGATATTATGGTAGCTGTGGGAGGTATTTACCTCCACGTGTAAACCTGACGAGAACAGAATATTCTGGGAAGCAAGAAGAAACCCTAATGAGTTGGCTAATAACCCTAGAAGACATGTCGGCTCAAGAAGATAACTTGTATTAGGTTATTAGCCTCCAAGAGAAGAAGTTGACTAGAAGAAATAATATATACTGAATAGACAGATACCCAGAATGAGAAATCGGCATAGGCAGTTAGCCAGAATTACTATAAATACAGGAGGTCAGTCTTCATTCTGGCAGGTAGTCTTAGAATTGCAGAGCAACACTTGTGCGCACTGCAATGCCCAGTTTTGTGCGTAGGTTTGGAGGAGAGTTTCCATTGCAGTTGCTGCAGCTAGCAGATCACGTCTGGCTTGGACTATCTCTTCATTAGGGTTTGGACTATCTGATCAGCTCTTGATGGTGCATTATCCTTGGGGAAAGATGCGCTACCCCTTGTTTGTCTATCTAGCCTAGGTTTTGCTTCCGAAGTGATTCTCTTTCAAGGTTAAGGTGCTCGGAGGGTGGATTCGGCCTATGGTTCGGTGACAATAGTGATATTGTCAATGGTAAAATGAGCACATACATTATATTCTAAAAGGTTATGGGCCCACACCTCCTTCATTCAGTCTAACCGCTGGAAGGAAACATAGCCATAAGGATATTAAGCTCGTCGAAGAACTGTTGCTAGGGTTTCTAGCAGGAGCAGTCACTAAAGCACTGTCGCTAGGGTTACTAGCAGGTGCAGTTGCAGAAACCCTAATCCTCTCGTTGAGGCACCTTAAGTGAATGGATTGACCTAATTTCCAGATATATCAGTGCACCCTAGCCTAGCGCATCTCCTGATACTCTCAGCAAGCCAAGACGTCAAGGTTGAGTTTCTGGTCAAATATAGGGTTGACCAAGTCAAAGCAGCCATGACTTACTCTATGAAGTCAGAAAACAAGTTAGATGGAGATTCTAACTTCAGAGTGTGGAAGACAAGGATTGACCTCATCCTTGCCAAGAATAAAGTGTTGGATATCATGAAAGGAAAGATCGTGGAACCAGAGTTTGAAGAAGGAAAAGAGAAGGAACCGCAGAACGTTGCAGTTATGGAGAAGTTCAAAGATAGTGACATAAATTCCATGAGTATCATAGTGGACTCTATAAAAGGCCACTTGATACCCTAAATCTCCCATCTTGATTCATCGAAGAAGATGTACAATGCCCTAACAAACCTCTTCTTAGTCAGAAACATTGGACAAATAATGAGTCTAAAGAATGAGCTCGGTGACATGAAGATGAATGATGATGATAGCATAACATCATACTTTGTGAGAATCTCCCAGTTAAGAGATCAACTACAAGATATTGAAGAGATCATTTCAAAGAAGGAATTGGTAAACATAGTACTCAATGGTATTCCCAAGACATGGGATGCATTTGCCGCAAGCATGAACACAAGGAAGGAGTATCCTACATTTGATGAACTTTGGACTTGTTGTGCTCAAGAAGAATCCAGGATCAGTGAAAAAGAGAAACCCCAAAATAAGTACAATGATCAAGCCTTCACAACAATATTCAAGAATTTTAGGAACAAAAGGAAGCTTGGTTCAAGGAGGAATCCAAATCAAGAGAAAGATATTTCAGAAATACAATGCTTCAATTGTCGAAAGTATGGTCACTACAAGAATCATTGTCCCGAGCTAAAGAAAAGGAAGGAGAAACACAAAGCATCAATTGTCAAAGAAGACTAAGCAAGATGAAAGAGACTTATTCTTCTTAAGGTAACAATACTCTTCTTAGTTCTTATACATATCTTGTTTGCATCGTCTTTGTACATATCTTGTATATCTATCTCTTGGAAGATAATGTGTTCCAAGAAGAACTATACCTATGGAAGAACAACAAGATAAGGATTTCTATCATTATACAAGTTAGATAATACACATGAAAGGATGAAATACATCAAACAAATCATGTGGAAGCTATTACAAGATAAGTGAAATCAGAATCAATCATGAAGAGACTTAGAAGAAGCAAAGACAAAAGGAAGTCAGCAATGAAGAGGAAATTGGAGAAAGACTTATGACTTTTTGCAGAAGACAATAAGACATAAGCGTGGACTCTGTTAGATGGAGGGAGCCGATTATATATTGCAAAAGACAATACGGATGCATATGGAAGCATGGACTCTGTTAGACGGAGGGAGACGATTATATGCACTCATACATGAAGCAAGGATTAGGAGGGAGCTAATCCTATGATCCATTGAAGATGATGAAGTATATATCCATGGTAGCAGCCATGAAAGACAGTACGTGTTCAGTTCAATCTCAGAAGAAGTCTTCTTCGAAGAGAATCCTTAAAGTATCCCTGGTTTTCCATCCACATCCATGATTCTATAATGAAAGGAAGAAGTGAAATCTTTAGGGCATGGAATCTATAAGAAACTCCATGGACCCAAGAGCTAAAGAAAAACATCAGGAAGAACATGAATATTCCAAGAAAGAAAGAGAAGCCAGAACAAGCAGTCACTGTATTAAGAATCACAAGATTACCAACCTGATATGAACTCAATAAAAGCAATCAAGCAAAGGAACTAAAATTTGTGATGAAGAACAGTGTATATATGCAAGCATTGCAAGATCCAGAACTAGAGGTTCTCCCATATGGAGGGAGAAGACTATGATGATTACTTGTTCCAATAAACCATACATACCTCTACATGAGTCTTTATATCATCCGCAATATCCATGGGTTGGAATTCTACATCAGATGAATGAAAAGACTATTCTCTAGAGCAATTGAACAAAGAGTGTATGAAGAACAACCTCAAGACATTGAAGCATGCCAGAAAGAGACCCTTGTATGCAAATGGAAGAAGATAACTTGGTGGAGAACCTTCAGTGCACAACAGAAGCGTGGTGAATATTTTCTATAACAGAGATATTGTATCAAGATGATTACTCAGAAGATCAGATCTCATGATGATAGAAGAAGTGCCACATGGATATGTTCCAGTTTTCCAACAATGATATACTTTATTGATCAGAGCTACATGAAGCCTCCAGAGAAAACCAGTGTTCCAGAACAAATTACATTTGAAATCAAGCATTACATTATCCGTGATGAAGTCCATAAAGGAGAAAGTGGTTCTCCAATACATATCTCCATAGATGAGCAGATAAGCATACATTTTGGTAAAGATTTTGTCCAGGATGAAAGAGTTTGCGTACTCAAGTTGGAGCTCATGGAGGACTTCCTTATTGAAAAAGGAAGAGATGACTCCCAGGTTGGGAGGGAGCACTGATGTATTATTGATTGATGGACAGTCCTTTTTCAGTTCAAAAAATGGTCCAGGATGAGCAGTTTCTTTCCAGTTCGGAAAGTGGATTGAGATTTCTAACAGACAGACATTTTCCAGTTCGAAAAATGGTCCAGATTGTTGATGTACCATAGACAATGACTTCCCATTGTGGTTAACATGGGAAGTGGTCTATGGAAATATATCTTCTTGAGGGTTACTCAAGAAGACTGGCTCACCTCGCCGAACAACGATTTCCCATTGTGGTTAACATGGGGAATGGTTTGTTTTGGAGGTTGGTGCAGGACAGTCATTTCCTTTGGAAATGGTCTGAACAATCATTCCTTAGGGTAGATTCATTCTCTCTAGGCTACACTTTGTTTAGTGTCGGAGGAATGGTCCAGGTTCAGCAATCAGGGACAGACATTCCTTAGGGCAGACTCATTCTCTCTAGGTTACACTTTGTCTAGTGTCGGAGGAATGGCCCAGGGTGGGGAATGGTCCAGGCTCAGAAATCAGGATAGTTATTCTTCCTTGCTTGAGAAGAATAGTCCAAATAGCTCATCATTCATGTTTGACCTTCTTAGGGCAAATTCTCTTCCAATATCTCACAGATGTGAGTGGAAGAATGGCCCAGATGATTCATTTTATATCATAACATCGCTTATGTGCAGGTTGATATCAGATGATTGTTATGAAGACCGTATGTTTCTAGACATTAGATGAATACTACTGTGGTGGATGTGTTCCACTGTTTGATCAAGTATCTGTGTGGTACTTGGTGTGGTAATATACCATTGGATTGTAGTTTTGTACTACTATGGATAGACACAGTTGTGTTCTATTGAATGATATTGTTCTGATTGCCTTGAAGACTATCAGCAATGTTGAAAATAATTATCAGCCAGATGAATGATCAATGAACAGAGATTTCCCAGACAGAAAATGGTTCAGAACATTTACTCTTCTAGATTAGAAGAATGGCTCTTGTGTCACTCTGTGGAGTGAGCATCATGTCTGATTACTCAGATAGAGTATGGTTTTGAGAGATGATGTAGCCGATGACACTGATGATGATGGTGCTCATGATCTAGTCATAAGATAGTCTATACAACTATGTTGATGCTACTGGGTGAATGGTATGGTTGTGCTCAAGACCATTACCTATAATACCTCCCTAGCTAGGAGGGAGTGTTGATATTACGGTAGTTGTGGGAGGTATTTACCTCCACGTGTAAACCTGACGAGAATAGAATATTTCGGGAAGCAAGAAGAAACCCTAATGAGTTGGCTAATAACCCTAGAATACATGTCGGCTCAAGAAGATAACTTGTATTAGGTTATTATCCTCCAAGAGAAGAAGTCGGACAGAAGAAATAATATATATTGAACAGATAGATACCCAGAATGAGAAGTCGGCCCAGGTAGTTAGCCAGAATTACTATAAATATAGGAGGCCAGTCTTCATTATGGCAGGCAGTCTCAGAATTGCAAAGCAACACTTGTGCGCACTGCAGCGCCCAGTTTTGTGCGCAGGTTTGGAGGAGAGCTACCATTGCAGTTGCTACAGCTAGCAGACCGCGTTTGGCTTGGACTATCTGATCATCTTGTTGTTCCAGAGTTTGTGTTTTAAGGCTATAAAACACACCGTCTAGGCATCCGAATATGATAATGCTTTTAATGCTCGTACCTGAGATTTTCCGATATTTCGAATATATAATAGATACCGGTCATGTACCTGTCATTTATTTCCAAATTTGAAATTTTAAAATGTCATTTCTGAGAATAATTTATCA
>ML798223.1:31340-46901 GCA_009831015.1 Picea engelmannii | reverse complement strand
TCAGTCTAGTTCAGGAATTGTAGGCGCCCTTTCTTTAGGCGGATGACCATCAGGCTTTTTGGTTTTCAAGTTGTATCTCTTGGGTGGCCCAGCCACTGTTTTATATAATATAAAACCTACCCGTTTCTGTCAAAAAAAAAAAAAAAGACATTTTGGTGAATCCTTTGTTCAAGATGAAAAATTTTGTGTACTCAAGTTGGAGCTTGTGGAGATGACTTCCTTATTGAAAAAGGAAGAGATGACTCCTGGGTTGGGAGGGAGCACGGATGTGTTATTGATTTATGGGAAGTCATTTTTTCAATTTCAAAAAATGGTCCAGGATGAGCAGTTCCTTTCCAGTTCGGAAAGTGGTTTGATATTTCTGATAGACAGTCATTTTCCAGTTCGGAAAATGGTCCAGATCTAACAATCATTTTCGTAATGAAAATGGTTCGATGGATTGTTGATGTACCATAGACAACGATTCCCCTTGTGGTTAACATAGGGAATGTTCTAGGACAGTCTCTCTTCTTGACAGTCACTCTTAGTAGTGGTCAAGAAGACTTGTATGCCTCGTCGGATAGTCATTCTTTCGAAGCTCACAGTTGTGAGCAATTTCAAAGAATAGTTTGTTTTGGAGGTTGGTGCAGAGCAGTCATTTCCTTTGGAAATGGTCTGGACAGTCATTCCCTAGGGAAGATTCATTCTCTCCAGACTGCACTTTGTTTAGTGCCAAAGGAATGGCCCAGATAGGTGAATGGTCCAGGTTCAGCAATCAGGGACAGGCATTCCCTAGGGAATATTAATTTTCTCCAGGTTGCACTTTGTTTAGTGCCGGAGGAATGGCCCAGATAGGGAATGGTCCAAGCTCAGAAATTGGGACAGTTATTCTTCCTTTCTTGAGAAGAATAGTCCAGATAGCTCATCATTGATGTTTTACCTTCTGAGGGCAGATGCTCTTCTAGATCTCACAGATGTGAGTGGAAGAATGGCCCAGATGACTCAGTTTGTATCATAACAATGTTTTTTGTGCAGGTTGATATCAAATGATATGATTGTTATGGAGACTGTATGTCTCCAGATAATAGATGTATACTACTATGGTGGATGTGTTCCACTGACTGTGACTATGTCATTGATCAAGTATCTGTATGCTACTCGGTGTGGCAGTGTACCACTGGATTGTAGTTGTGTACTACTATGGATAGACACATGTGTGTTCTATTGAGTGACATTGTTCTGATTGCCTTGAAGACTATCAGTAGTGTTGGAAATTATTATCAGCTAGATGGATGATCAATGGACAGAGATTTCCCAGACGAAAAAATATTCTAGGAAATTTATTCTTCTAGGACATATGTCTGGATTAGAAGAATGGCTCTTGTGTTACTCTGTGGAGTGAGTTACTCATCCAACATCATGTCTGATTTCTCAGATAGAGTATGGTTTCGAGCGATGATGTAGCTAGTGACACTGATAGTGATGATGGTGCTCATGATCTAATCATGAGATAGTCTATACGACAATGTTGATGCTACCGGGTGAATGGTATGTTTTTGCTCAAGACCATTACCTTCAATACCTCCCTAGCTAGGAGGGAGTGTTGATATTATGGTAGCTGGGGGAGGTATTTATCTCCACGTGTAAAACTGACTAGAATAGAATATTCTGGGAAGCAAGAAGAAACCCTAATTAGTTGGCTAATAACCCTAGAAGACAAGTCGGCTCAAGAGGATAACTTGTATTAGGTTATTAGCCTCCAATTGAAGAAGTCGGCTAAAGGAAATATTATATACTAAGTAAATAGGCACCCAGAATGAGAAGTTGGCCCAGGTAGTTTTCCATTTTTAGTATAAATACAAGAGACCAATCTTCATTCTAGCAGGCATTCTCAGAACTACAGTTGGCCAGTTTGTGCGCAAGTTTGGAGGAGAGTTGTCGTTGTAGCTGCTGCAGCTAGTATATTTTGGTTTTGGCTTAGACTATCTCTTAGTTATGGTTTGGACTCTCTGATCAACTCCTTCTTGGTGTGCTATCCTTGGAGAAAGGTGGGCCGCCCTTTGTTTGCCTATCTGGCCTAGGGTTTGCTTCCAGAATGATTCTCTGTCAAGGTTAATGTGCTCGGGGGTGGCTTCGGCCTATGGTTGGGTGACAATAGTGATATTTTCTATGGTTAAATGAGCACATCCATCATATTTTAACAGTTGGATCAGCAGGACAGACGATAGTGGGATATTTGGGTAAGGCTCATAGGATTCATGCAGTGGTGAATAACCGCCAGGCCGAGCATCAATCTATAGTGCTCAAAACTTCAGGTATGATAACAAATCAGCAATTCAGTATTTTAATAGATTCAAGATCTATTGAGAGTTTTATATCTAGTGCAAAATAATTAAGGCGAAGGCAGTCGAACAAGATGAGTTTAGATATGTAGAATTGGCATCTGGAGCCAAGCAAAAAGTTGGAGGAAAGGTTAAAGATTGTAAAATTAATTTGGGTGAATTTGTTGCAAGTGTAAACCTTTTTGTCACAACCTTGGGATCCTACGACATTGTGATTGGTATGGAATGGTTAGAATCACATGAATCCATACTTAATTGTAAGACGAAAAGATTAATCTTACTTGATGATTTGGGACATAATAGAGTAATTGTAGGGAGAAACCAAGGAGTATCACTAAGATTTATTACTTCCCTACAATTATAGAAAAATATGTGCAAGGGATGTAAGTTGTATGCCATAATATACCTTAACGAAAAGGGTGACATGGAAATATTGGAAGACTTTCCAGTAGTATCGAAGTTTACTGATGTTTTTACTGGAGAACTATTGGGTTTACCGTCGAAAAGAGAATTGGAATTTATTATAGATCTAAAACCTGGCACATAACAAATTGCTAGAACGCCATATCGAATGTCAACACTTGAATTACAAGATTTAAAGATGCAATTGAAGGATTTATTAGATTTGGGACTTATACGACCAAGTGTATCACCATGGGGTGCACCGGTAATTTTTGTATGAAAGAAGGACAGATCAGTGAGGTTTTGCATTGACTATCATCAATTAAACAAAGCCATGATCAAGAATCAATACCCATTACCGAGAATTGATGACTTATTTGATCAAATGAAGGGGGTGACAGTGTTTTCAAAGATGGATTTGAGATTGATATATCACCAATTGCGATTCAAGGAGAAAGACATTCTGAAAACAACGTTTAAGACAAGATTTGGACATTACGAATTTATTGTATTACCGTTTGGTTTGAAAAATGCCCTGGGTGTATTCATGATTTTAATGAATAGATTGTTTCGTGAGTACTTGGACAAGTTCGTACATGTATTTATTAACGATATATTAATTTACTCTCGTACAAAAGAGGAGCATGACGAAAATCTGAGATTAGTTTTGCAATGTTTAAGAGAAAACAAGTTGTACACAAAGTTGTCTAAGTGTTCTTTTTATCAAACAAAGATTCACTATTTGGGACACATTATCTCTGGAGAAGATATCGTTGTGGATCTAGCGAAGGTAGAGGCTATTATGGAATGGCCAACACCGACGAACATGCAAGAAGTACATAGTTTTATGGGATTAGCAGCTTACTATATATGCTTCATCAAAGGATTCTCAAAAATAGAAAATCCAATTACAAAACTACAAAAGAAGAATAAGAAAAATGTATGGTCAGATAAATGCATTGAAGCATTTCAAAAGCTTAAACAATTATTAACAATAGCATCGATACTGAAAGTTTCGGATATGGACAAGGAATTATTAATATGCACTGATGCATCCAAGGAAGGATTGGGTGGAGTATTAATGCAAGAAGGTCGAGTTATCACATATATGTCAAGGGAACTGAGAAATCATGAAGAGAATTATGCAACACATGACTTGGAATTATTAGCAATTGTTTATGCCTTATGAGTTTGGAGACATTACCTTATTGGACGGAAATTCAAGTTGAAAACTGATCATAGTGGATTGCAACACATTTTTACTCAAAGTGACTTGAACATGTTGTTGGGCTCTAAAGATGTCCTAAAAACAATCTTAGTCTGACATTAATTTATCAACCAAGGATTCGGCTTCTCTTTCAAGAATGTCAGCAAAGTCTATGCACCTATATAACCTCTATGCATCAGTCGAAGGTAGGTGTTGGCACAAGTATTTTACTTGTTTCCTACGTAGGTTCTTACCTTCCGTTTTCAATACCTCATCCTCCAAAGATGCAACCTATGCTATCTTTGACATGCAGTTCTTCTGTGCAAATGAACGACACTACATGCAAAGGGAACAACAATCATAACAAAAGGAACGGTAGTTGTTCCGTTCAAATTAACGACACTAAAATGTTGAGCCGAACTAATGTCGTATTAATTGCGTTGTAGTACTTGTCCAGCCATTTAATTTGTAAATCTGAGGTTCATAGACTTACGAAGCACACACACAATATATGCAGGATCGAAGTGTAATTAATCTAATCTAACTCTCCTTAAAGCTGACACACACTTTTGAAATGAAATTGTTGAAATCAAATTAATCTAGGAATGGAAAATTACATGAAGGAAAAGCAATACAACATGTGAAGAGTTTAATGACAAACAACATATATGTGAGCTCACAGAAATGAAGCTATCTCAAATTACATTACAAGAATCAAATGACAAATCATGAAACAATAATGAAAGCATGAATCAAACTAAGAATCCCTTTCTCCAAAATTACAAAACTCAGACTCTACATAACAAAAGACTAATCCAACTTTCTAAGATTCATTCCAGACTTATGAAATGGAGAGAGAGAACTCCCTTTTATACATGAGAGCCTTGAAGATAAGATAATCATCTCATAATTACAGATCCACTATTCTCTCAACTACTTCCCCATTATTACAAAATATGATCCCTTCAAATACTCACACATATCTCTCATATATCTTGGATAAGATATGCCAACAAAATATCCATGATCTTCTCCTTGGAATAAGCTTTGAATAACTATCTCCTTGATATGGTGGAGGAGATATTCGAGAAGTCTTTTTGAATTAATCTTTCACATATTCTTACGCATTACAAAGCTCACACATTTTGAGATATATATGAAAACATGTCGATTTTCTAATATTTAATCACAAATTGTTTTTTAATACTAAAATGAATAAAGTGGAAAATAATAATATGAAACCAAAATATATTTATGAAAAATGATATCATGAAAGGTTAATGGGGCGATGAAATGTGAAGAATGACGAAGGGAAAGGTGGATGAAAATACGACATTTCTGAGCCCCAACATACCCCCCAACTGAACTTGTTGCATGTCTGCATGCAACTGTGCATGGATCTTCTCAAGAAATTTTGGCATCTGAATTTCGACTTTGAGTGATGATAATGCATGTTTCCAGGATGGGATTTACATGAGTAACAACTGTCATTTTCTTATGGTTGGTTCTTGTGTGACAACCATGAATATAAAGAATGTTGGTTCTTGTGTTAACAACATTCATTTTGTTATTTGTTCTCTTGTTGTTATGATAATAATTTACCCATATACTTACTGGAAAAGATAAGCTATCAATGTGCATAACAAAACATCATTGAGTATAAGAAAACCCTTTTTCATATTTGTGAATCATGCCAATATGTATATCAATGCTTATGAAGCAAATTGAACAGAGTATCATTGGAAAAGAAATGTTGGTAAATGGTAAATGAGACGAAAAATGGAATGATGGTAGTGGAAAAATGGAGTGATGATAGTGAATAAATTCCCCTACCCCCAACTGATTTGGTTGCATGTCCACATGCAACTTGGCATGGGTCATAAAAGTGAAAAGGAAATGGAGCTTGGTGAGGGAGTTTTCCAAATTATTCATTGCTAGCAGTTGAGGAATTACATGATTAAAGTTTAGAAAATAGCATACCTCCACTTACCCAAAATGTTGATGAACTATGCAATAGGAATATGGCTGATGCGGCTGCTGAAGCATGGAAGATGTCATTGCTGCAGGATCATGTGAAAGGTGACTATTGTTGTAGTTGCAACTGATGTAACTGCAACTGTTGTAACTGCTGAATCAGAGAATGTGAGGTGGAGGAATCTGAACTGCTGCTGATGAATCATGGAAAAGAGGAAATATGAAGGTGGAACTGTGGTACTCTCATATAGCTGAAAAATACTACTGCAGCTGCTAATGGAGTCTTGAAAAAGTGTATAGTCTTCACCCGCTGCTAAACCAATGGTACAATTATAGTCATGTGAATGAATGTGTCGATGTCGAGCATGAAGAGAAGTCATTGTATTATCGGCCATTGATGAATGTCGTTAACCAATGCGAGGCAAACTCACCATTGATGTCAATGAGTGCCAAGGTACCCGAGTACATCTTGCGAAGTGCGAATGAATGAGATGATTTCGAGCCACTTGCAAGATCTAACGATCAAGTGACATTGATGCATTCCCGTGATTTTCAGTGAGAGAAATTTCCATTAATGCATGCAAGCCTCTAGGTACTCAAAATGGACTATAGTCTATATCCCAGATAAGGTGTTGAGGTCGATGGGGAAAGACTTGTTGAAAGGTGGGCCTTAAGGAATCCCACATCAGTCAACGCAAGTTTTTACAAAAATATTGGTAGGACCATAGGTAAGGATCTCAGTAGCAACAGGTTTGTGTGGTGAGGAAAACAATGCAATGTAGTCATGTAAAAGGAGGTGATTGGTTTTATTCATAAGGGAAAATGAAATGGAAAAAGAAGGAAAAAATGTATGTGACTCGAAAAAGAATGGGCATGTGTGAAGTCGTGACTGATAAGGCAATGGAAAGTGGACTTCAAGACATGGATGACTAATGTGCATTTGAAGGAAAAATGGGGGTAAACATTCATGACGCAAATGGGTTTATGAAAGGTTTTTGTGTAACAGCAACGTCATGATGTTTATGATGAGTAACAACTCCTTCAAGCAGTCAACAAAGCATGTTTTTTTCAAAACTTTTGTGATTATTGAAAATCACTTCAGGATGACATTGGATCGTCTTCGAACCTGTAAAATCTTAGCACTATTCCTGCATGAAAATTGTGAGATCTTCGAAAAATATGAAATGCAGGAATGAGTATGAATGCGAGCAAATCAAATTCAAAAACAAAGTACGTTTTACTTGTTTCCCTTCGCGTGCAATTTTCTTCCTCGATTGTTGTTGAAGTGACTCAAGAAACCAAGTTAGCCTAAATGTAAAAACAATATTTTGATATCGTTTTCAAGAATTATTTATTGAAATGTCCATTTGCAAATTTTTATTTTTACAATGTTTTGATTTTTATAATTTGTTTTGATTTTTGTAATTTTTCTTTTCATTATTTTGAATTATTCATTCACTACATCTCATGCTAAAAAGAAACCAGTTATTCAAAAGGAATTGAATCCACCCATTCTTAATCAAAAAAAAAATCAATAAGCATATTAGTTGCGTAATCAACAGAACAAAGCTGAAGCAGATTGAGAGGACAATGATGGTTATGGGATCCTGGAAATGAAAAAGAATATGTTCATTCCTCTGGAGGCACTAAATAAATATAACTTGGATAAAAAAAAAACCTTTTACGAATTCAAAACCACAGGTCGTCGAAATATATGCATGAGGTGGAAAGGGATCTAAACTATTAGTTCTTCTGTATTCTCAAAAGCTATTCAAAATCCCTTGAATTCACATGCATTTTCTAATATTTGAATATGAAGATGCAGAGTTGTTGGAACGTATATAACTTAGATTCAATTTGTTTTTATCGGTAGCATCAGATGTAGAAGTGGATGTAGAAGTGTTTTGTTTTCATCGGATTCAATGAATAGTTGGGTATGCAGTGGAAATATAGAAGCGAAGAGAGGTAGGCCGAAGGTATAGTGAGGCAGTGAACTCTACTTGTTTCAGTGAGTGGAAGTAGAGGGAGGAGCGAGTTTAGTATACCTGATGAGATAGTAAGTATAGAAAGAGTTATGTCTCAAGAGAAGTGAACGAAGGGATTCCTCGAGCGAAACGATCAACCTGGTAGTCTATCGAGTGATTAAAGGGATTCCCTGAGTTTAGTTCCTGCTCTATCCTGCTCCACCTACATTGGGACCAACCTATCTATTTCGTTGTTTCATAGCTCCGTGAAATAAGGACTCATATGTGTCGTGGTAACTGTTTATAGTAACCAGAAGAGGTCTTTCCAATCACAACTCCAGCTGAGTCAAGTGAGAAGATTACGCTATTGATTACCCAGTCGATTATAACTCTGTTGATTTAGTCAAGTCTATTGATGAAAATAGTCATTCAAGTCAACCATCTAAGCTAGCCATGCAAGCATGGTTCTAGATTCAGTCACATAGGCAGATATTGTCCCACCAACACGAGAGAAACACAAAAAAAATAGTGTAACTCTCTCCACCTCTAATGGCTCCACGAAACGAGACGAGTGCAAGTTTGTTTGTTGCATCCAAATTGTGGGTTTGTTGTATCGAGCAATGATTTGGAAAACAAACAAATTGCCACCAATTATAATCAAAATCCAATTAAATAAACCAGAGGTATATAGAATAGAGCCATCCGACTATATAAAAACAAGTTTCATATGTCAGTATTAGATATGCGAGTCCTATTTCTCTGCGGAGTTAGTTTCTAATCGACGAAATCCCGCTATATAATATAGAAACTTCCGAAAATGGCATGATGACTCAATAAAATAATAATTTGATGTATGAGAGACATATGTCGGGACCAACGCTATCATATCCTTCGAAATATGTTTCAATAGCTCGGCCTTCGCCAGATCTATACATCCAAAACTCAGGGCTTTGTTGGCAGCGCTTGTTTCCTTGTAGTTTTCTCCGGTGACACTTGGAAAACTGAATTTGTAGATGGGTCATGGTGTCAGTAGTGGTGGTGGTCAAATCTCTTTGGGATACTTGTTTGGCAGTGATCTGCCCATGAAACCAACACCCACCCGTATCGAGCCTATGTAGAACCCAATGCCTTTGGTGAGTGAAGCTCCACAGAAGCCACCAGAAACTCCCTTTTGATCCTGGTTCAGCTTCGAATGTGCTTCTGCAACAGGATCCCTTTGGGATTTTTCTTTCCGTTACCTTCCTTCAGTTGGTGCAAAAGCATGACGACCTCTTTCCTGGTCTGATGGCCACCCGGGACCAATCTCAAATGGCTTCGCTCCTCGCCCTTTGGCATGTAGTTATCGAGTCGGGACTGTAACCCCTCGCATCGGAATCGTATTTCACAATCGAACCCTAGGACGATGGAGGAGTTATACCCTGGGCACCCATTCCACCAGGAAGATCAGTAGAGTACGACCATCTCTACTTTCTTTCCGCGTATTTACCGCAGGCAGCAAAACGAAGAAGCTGGTTGATTTATCCACTTGCTATTACAGAGATAGCAGAAGGCAATGTCTTCTAAATATCCAGAAAATGGAAGTGAATTCCCTGCAGGTGTGCATGGATCAAACACTAATAATTATTTTCGTGTGAACTGTGGAAATGTAATTTCAACATGAAATACTTTTGGTGAATTTTGTTTTTTAAATGTTTTATATTTTTAAATGTTATATATATATATAAACGTTTTATTCCTATAAAATTAAAACACAAAGATACTATATCAAAACATAAAGCTATTTATTATTATTATTATTATTATTATATATTTCTTACTTTTTTTTTTATTCCTATAAATTTAAAATTAAAAGAATCCTAATTTAACTTTAGAAAATCTGGTGTTTTGTCTTTTTTGTTGTTGTTGTGTTATTCTTCAATTTTAAAGAAAAATTCAAAAAAAAAATTCAAATTCAAATTCAAATGAAATTAAAGAAAATAAATTTATTAGCAAATGGAGATCTCAAAAAAATTAAAGCAATTTTCTACATTGTTATTCTTCCTGAAAACATTTATAGACATCCTACTTTCTTATCCTCGAGATCGCACGAAGCGCGAGAGGAGAGCATACTTATTCAACACTAAAACTGACATGTTGTATTCCTTTGAACCTACCTACTCTACTCTAATTGGAGGTTAGAAATTAATTACGTGTAGTGAAATATCCAATGTAACCATACACGCAACAGTAATAAGAATATGTTATCTTTCAATTTCAGAAATGAGAATCGGAAATATGTATAAACGTGCGAAATTAGTTGTTGAAACTCTAAATTAACAAAATAAAAAGAAAAACTAAATGGAACTAACCTGGTACTCGCTTGAAACCATCGTTCGATCGGGCTTTCGTAGGTGCAATTTGTCTTGCTCATATCATGTTGCAGCTCCTCATTGTCCTCCTCAACCTTATGCTCACCTAATTGTTCTTCATTAAATATGCAAGATTCTTCATATGTTAATTCATCGTTTGTTGTTGGAGGAGTAATTAAGCTCTCGGCTGTTGTCAAGATCTACTCTTCCCAAGAAGAGGGGATCTTGACTTTCGCTAAGATCTGAGTGAGTTGTTCCAAGCTTAAAATCATAGTTAAACCATATTGAAAAAGAATTCTTACAGCACCCAAATCGAAATGAAAAACTGAAATAAAAACATTCTCGCTGAAACGGGAAAAAAATTACTCTTCACAGTTGCGGAAATTAAACACACTTGCAGAAATTGAAATCACCCTTGCAAAAATTGAAACACTCTTTGCAGAAATTGAAATACACACTTACATAGTTGGCAGGGAGAACATGAGGAGTCTCCACTCAAGTAGCTTCTATGACCCCTTACCAACACATGTAGATCACACTTGCATGAATTGAAATGAAAAAGAAACTGATACCTCAATCCATCGTCCTTCCCCGGCAACAACGCCAAAATGTTGGGCTCTAAATATGTCCTAAAAACAATCTTATCCTGGCATTAATTTATCAACTGAGGATTCATCTTCTCTTTCAAGAATGATAGCAAAGTCTATGCACCTATATAACCTCTATGCATCAGTCGAAGGTAGGTGTTGGCACAAGCATTGTACTTGTTGCCTACGTAGGTTCTTACCTTCCGTTTTCAATACCTCATCCTCCAGAGATGCAACCTATGATATATTTGACATGCAGTTGTTCCATGCAAATGAACGACACTACCTGCAAAGGGAACAACAATCGTAACAAAAGGAACGACACTAAAATGTTGAGCCGAACTAATGTTGTATTAATTGCGTTGTAGTACTTTCCCAACCATTTAATTTTCCAATCGGAGGTTCGTAGACTTATGAAGCACACGCATAGTATATGTAGGATCGAAGTGGAATTAATCTAATCTAACTCTCCTTGAAACTGGCACACACTTTCGAAATGAAATTGTTGAAATTAAATTAATCTAGGAATGGAAAATTACATGAAGGAAAATCAATACAACATGTGAAGAGTTTAATGACAAACAATATATATGTGAGCTCACACCAATGAAGCTGTCTCAAATTACATTACAAGAATAAAATTATAAATCATGAAACAATAATGAAAGGATGAATCAAACTAAGAATCCCTTTCTCCAAAATTACAAAACCCAGACTCTACATAAAAATCTAAGACTAATCCAACTTTCTAAGATTCATTCCAAACTTATGAAATGGAGAGAGAGAACTCTCTTTTATACATGAGAGCCTTGAAGATAAGATAACCATCTCATAATTACAGATTCACTATTCTCTCAACTACTTCCTCATTATTACAAAATATGATCCCTTCAAATCCTCACACATATCTCTCATATATCTTGGATAAGATATGCCAACCAAATCTCCATGATCTTCTCCTTGCAATAGCATTTGAATAAATGTCTCCTTGAAATGGTGGAGTAGATATTTGAGGAGTCTTTTTGAATTAATCCCTCACATATTCCTACACATTACAAAGCTCACACATTTTTGAGATATATATGGAAACATGTCGATTTTCTAATATTTAATCACAAATTCCTTTTTAATACTAAAATGAATAAAGTGGAAAATAATAATATGAAACCCAAATATATTTATGAATATTATATCATGAAAGGTTAATGGGGTGATGAAATGTGAAGAATGACGAAGGGAAAGGTGGATGAAAATACGACATTTATGAGTCCCCACACATGTGACAAAGATGTTGGTAAGAATTTGTAAGTGAGTATGATTTTGAGATAATGTACATTAAGGGAATAATTAACAGAGTAGCAGATGAGGTAAGTCAGAGACCACACATTTTCTCAGTAATACCACTAAAAATGAACCTTCGGGAAAATATTTTAGCATTACGTATGGATGACGACTAGTACAAGGAAGTAAAATATAATATCATATAAGATACCATGATGATACCTAGATATGAGGGTTACTCTTTGGATAGTGAAAGGCTACTAAGATATAATGGCAGAATTTATGTACCACCAAATGACGAGATGAGAAATTTAGTTTTGAACGAATTTCATCGAGTAGTGTATATGGCTCATCGTGGAGTCACAAAAATGAAGGTTGATCTTAAACCATTATTCTTTTGGAATGGAATGAAAAATTATATAGTTAACTATGTGGCGAAATGTCTTGAATGTCAACAAGTGAAGGTTGAACATAGACATCCAGCGGGATTATTACATCCACATGAAATTCATGAATCGAAATGGGAAGTTATATCGATGGAATTTATTGTTGGATTGTCATTGACGGCATGGAGACACAATTTTATCTTTGTATTTTTCGACACTTTGAAGAAGAGTGCGCATTTTATTCCAGTTCGTACAACATATCAAGCACCTAACATAGCTATAATTTTGTTAATGAAATTCTAAGATTGCATGGTGTACCGAGAAAGATAATATCTCATCGAGGATCGGTATTTACTAGACATTTTTGGACTAGTTTCCAAAAGGATTTGGGCACGCAATTAAATTTCAGTACCGCATATCACCCTGAAACTGATGGAGAAATAGAAAGAACGAATCAAATTCTAGAAGATATGTTTTGAATGTATGTGATGAATCAACATAAACGATGGGAATAATTTTTACCATTGGTAGAATTTGCGTATAATAACAGTTACTAGAGTTTGATAAAGATGGCACCTTTTGAGTTTCTATATAGACGAACGTGTAGGACACCTTTGAGTTGGGATCGACTAAAAGATAAGGTCCTAATGGGATCGAAAGTTATTCGGGAAATGGAACATCATATGTGAACCATAAGGAAAATGATTAAGGAAGTGCAAGACCGACAAAATATTTATATAGACCCATAGTTATGAGGTTGGTGATAAAGTGTTTTTACGGGTAAAGCCGCATAAGAGTTCAATTAAGTTTGGGAAGGGTGTTAAACTCTCTCCAAGGTTTATGGGACATTTATAAGTTGTAGAAAGGAAGGGACCTGTGGCTTACAAACTAGCCTTACTTGATTCTTTGAGGTGTATGCACGATGTGTTTAATGTATCAATTTTACGTCATTATATTTCAGATCTGTCACATGTTATTGATTTTCATTCATTGTAGGTATTAGACGAGGGTGCTCTCATGGCAGAGACAATATGCATACTGTAACATCGCACTCAATATCTACGACGTCAATTGATCGATCAGGTCAAGGTTCAGTGGGACATTTATAGTCCACATTCTGCCACTTGGGAGGACGCACATGAGATGCGTCAACAGTTTCCTTATTTATTTTGAAAGTTTGATATATTAATAGTAGCAGCTATATTTGTTTCTTTCATTGTTAGATTGTACAAACTTCGGGACAAAGTTTAAAACAAGAGGGGGTGTATGTAACATCTAGTTCCACTGATCACATTTTATACCACTGATTTATTCTTTGAGGACATTTGAGAGCAAGTGATCCAGTTAAAACATGATACTTTATGATTAGTTGCTTTGGTTTGTGAGTTAAAAATGAAGTCATCATTGAGTATTGAAATTTTATATGTTAATTTATAGTTCTGATGAGGTTTCATGAGTGTGCAGGAGACATGAAACGATAAGGATGTTGATGGCATCGACAAAACACCTTGGACTCTGGATTGAATTAGGGAATGGACTATTGACTTTGATTATGAGCACTTGATTTTATTACGCATGTGTTATGATGATGATTTCAGTTATGGATTTCATGTATGAGAATTATTAATATTATTTTTGTCAGTGGATGCAGGCATGGTGACGCTTGTTAATCTGACTCACATATGGAGTAAATGGGTCATACACAGATATTGAATAGATTAGGGATAGGTGTGGCAGCGTCCCTGTTACATCCTAATAGCACTCTCTGTTAGAATATAAGTGGATGTGCTCGGTTTACCATTGAAAATACCCTTGTCACCCAACCATAGGCCGAAGCCACCCTCTGAGCACCTTAACCTTGACAGAGAATCACTTCGAAAGAAAACCCTAGGCTAGATAGCCAAACAAAGTGTAGCGCACCATTCCCCAAGGATAGTGCACCAATAAGAGTTGATCAGATAGTCCAAACCCTAGCCAAGAGATAGTTCAAGCGTAACTTATAGCTGCAGCAGCTGCAACGACAGCTCTCCTCCAAACCTGCGCAGAAACTGGGCAACTGCAGTGCGCACAAGTGCTGCTCTGCAATTCTGAGACTGCCTGCCAGAATGAGAATTGGCCTCCTGTATTTATACTAATTCTGGCTAACTGCTTGGGCCGACTTCTCATTCTGGGTATCTGTCTGTTCAGTATATATTATTATTTCTTGTCAAATTCTTCTCTTGGAGGCTAATAACCTAATATAAATTATCTTCTTGAGTCGACAAGTCTTCTAGGGTTATTAGCCAACTCATTAGGATTTCTTCTTGCTTCCCGGAGTATTCTATCCTTGTCAGGTTTACACATGGAGGTAAATACCTTCTGCAGCTACCATAATATCAACACTCCCTCCTAGCTAGGGAGGTATTACAGGTAATGGTCTTGAGCACAAAACATACCATTCACCCGGTAGCATCAACATAGTTATATAGACTAGATCATGACTAGATCATGAGCACCATCATCATCATCAGCTGCATCATCTCTCAAAACCATACTCTATCTAAGTAATCAGACATGATGCTCACTCCATAGAGTGATACAATAGCCATTCTTCTAATCTAGAAGAGTAAATTTTGTGAACCATTTTCTGTCTGGAAAATCTTTGTTCATCATTCATCTTGTTGATAATTATTTCCAATAAATTGTTGATAGTCTTCAAGGCAATCAGAACAAAAATAAAATTGTGTCTATCCATAGTAGTACATAACTACAATCCAGTAGTACACTACCACACCAAGTAACACACAAGTACTTGATCAACAACGTATAGTCACGAACAGTGTAACACATCCACCGCAGTAGTATACATCTATTGTCATACAGTCTTCATAACAATCATCTGATATCAACCTGCACAGAAACAATGTTCTGATATAAACTGAATCATCTGGGCCAATATTTCACTCACATCTGTGAGATCTAAAAGAATATTTTCCCTCAAAGTAGAAAAATGAGATATTTGGACTATTCTTCTCAAGCAAGGAAGAATAATTGTCTTGTCTTTTGAACCTGAACCATTCCCCACCCTGGGCCATTATTCCTACACTAATCA
>ML798223.1:0-25562 GCA_009831015.1 Picea engelmannii | reverse complement strand
TCGTAAGACTTTATGTTTACCAAGTTCAATTTAGTTTCATAAACTTGCTTACTCATTATGAACAGTATGGAAGGATTTTACAGATCTAGAGAAACAAGTATGCATGTACCAATCATGGGGATTTCAAGTTCCAAGGAAAGGATATTGGTATGCAGATTGAAGAAATATCTTTATGGGTTGAAGCAAGCTCCCATAGCATGGTACATCAAAACTTGTAGGTATTTGGAGAACAAGGAATCAAAATATGTCCCTTTGACCCCAATCTTTGTGTTAAAATCCAGAATGGTGATGTGGGAATTCTAGTATATGTTGATGACATTATCATTACAAGTAGTGAGGCAAGCACAATTGAAAAGATAAAATAAAAGTTATGTTTAGTGTTTGACATGATAGATTTAATCCTTCTACAATATTGCTTAGGTGTAGAAGTGTGGCAAATAGATAACCATATATTTATTTCACAAATAAAATACACCAAAAGTTTGTTAGACAGGTTTTGGATGGTATATTGTAAAATCTTTTTTACATGTATAGAAAAAGGGCTAAAACTTTCAGCAAGTATTGATTCAAATGCAATCATTGAACAAGCAACTTGTGGGAAATTTGATCTATCTTACCTCCACTAGACCTAATTTGAGTTATGCAATCTGTTATATCTCATGATTTGTGCAAGCTCCAAAAATATACCAACAACCTAAGTCACCTAACACGAGGACATAGGACATGGAAGACACAGAAATACGAGTATCCAACACGGGCACGGCGACCCCCGAAAACATGACACATAGGACACGATATATATATATATATATATATATATATATATATATATATATATATATATATATTACACATACAAAAATGAAATAATTAAAACTGTAAACATTTACATGATGAATCATGATGATACAAATTTAATCATACAACTAGTACTAAGTTATTAACATGTTACATAAATGATGAATCATGATCATTTATAAATATTAAAATCATAATGACAAACATTGAAACACACAAGAAATCCAAACCATAAACTGCAGTTTTATCATTAAGTCATGAAAATCAAAATGTGTTACATAGACATTGACTCGTGATTCATTGCTCTAGCATATAGGCTACTATAGGTGGGAATGCCAGTGCCAAATACAAAATAAGGTAGAACTATATACTAGAACCGTAGATGAAGAATCCCATAGCACGAGACTATCAGTAGTCCTCTAGCTCCATATCATCATCATTAAAATCATCGTCATCGTCACAGCTCTCTCCTCCAATCTCCAGCTCCTCTACATGATCATCCGATCCAATCTATGGAACTGGATCTATTGTTGTGGAGGATGACCTCAGGCTCTCAAGAGGAATATCATCCTCAAAAGTGACCAGCTCTAGCACTAGGTCATTAAGATCCATGTTGGTCAATGCCAACTCAACACTGTTGTCCAAACCCTTATCATCAGGAAACACATCCCACATCTTTGTCTTTCCATTCACCCATTCCTCCCTCTACCTATTGTTATCCTTTGAGATGTTCCAGGTTGTTATCGGAATGATGTCGAGACACTCCAGGGGCTAAGACTCAAAATGAATCTTAAAGCTAGATTTGTAGTAAGGAAAGTGTGCAATATTTTGGGAAGTTTTTCCCTCTCTCTTCTTGAAACTAAAGGACCTCAAACAAACTCAAATCAGATGACAAATTATCTCAACTCTCAGAGGCATATGTCCACGAGTGGTTCAGATAATCAAGGTTTAAAGGAGAGATGAAGTGGTGAATTAGAAGAAAAACAAGATAAACATACAGGGCACTGCTGGGAATGAATCTTGTAGCTTATGGAAAAGAACAAAGTGTTGAGAAATTAAGAATTCAGTAGCTCTAAAATATGCACACATATCAATAAAAGCATGCTTCAAATAGTTAACATCTTCACACATTCAAATACATGGAGGTACCATATGCATATCATTTAAATGCATAAAGAAAATGACAAAAAATGGTCATACATTCAGAGGAAATCACTTATGTGTCATTACCAGACATCATATAGTAACACTGAACATGGTAAATGGCTTGTTTCTTGAGCTTTTATAAATCAAATCTGATACAAGAAAAGAAAAAGTGGGAGGAGATGCTTACAAGAACACAAATACAATAGGAGGAATTACAAATTGAAACTTAAACGCAAGGGATGAATCTTTGGTTATCTGTTGTATTTACCAACTGATTGTGCTCAAGGTATCCATGTAGTCGAACAACTCCGGTTACAAGAAACTCTTTAACTCCCCAAAGTGTCGACCTTGACAATGGGCATCTGTTTTTCCTTTTATCCTTCTCACTCATGTTTGAAACTGCTTCTTGAAACCACTTCCAGCTTCTTGAAACTGTTTCCAACTTCATGATTCTTGAGTGGTTTTTCTCTGGTAAAATCGTAAAAAACTCCCTTTACGTATCGAAATTCTATTATGAGCATATCATGGGGCAACTGAAAACTTGCCCAAAATATACATCACACCCATCTCCTGAAGAGATCTCTGAAATCATTTTCCCTCTGGTTGGACGCTCGAAATCTTAACTGCATAGATCACGATACTCAGCAGTCGTCGGATAGATCTCAACAAACGATCTCCATCGTTGATCTTTAAACACGGGACTTCATGTCGTTGGAAGAAAACCCCAAAGCTCAGTGTATCGGCGATTGAGGTATCGGCGATCTGCATATAGTTGCGATTAAATATGAAACGTCCATCTTGAATCGAATATGAGCCTTCCATCTCAAGCCTGATCAAATCTGGGTCGTTGATATGCGGACCGATGAGCCTGAAATGCCTTGGCATCTGAAATTAAAACTGAAATGTTGATCTGGAACATGATTAGATCTGGGTAGTTAATCCGCTGAACCTACCTTTTATTTAACGACATCGTCGTCAGGGTGATTAGGGATAACCTACGTTGGGGAATGTTTGTCATGTTTCTCCGACGACGACATTCACCACGATCTCCATCGTTCATATTTCACCGAAACCAGGAGAGTCATTGATCTAGGCTCAACCAAAAGCTAGAAACAGCTAAAGTATGAATAATATTGCACTGACATCATCATGGACACATGGCGGATTTTCACTGGTCCACGCTAATGTTGATGTGTCGGGGAGGACAGGACACATGTCACATGTTTTGGGGATGTTGACCTATATGTACGATGGGTTCCACATGTCCATGTGGCAGCCTCTGATTGGCTCTAACAGTGCTCTACTGGCAGGCCATGTGTAACATTGAATCAGTGCTTTAGGGGTGTGGATCATAACTCTATCGTCAATCTCTCTAAGCGTCAGTGATGGCGCGATGAGATCTAGGTCGTTGATCGGTCCCACTTGAAAGAGGTTTGAGTAGATCTAGACCGTCCATGGGAGGTGCCCATTCGGAGTGTTATAGGATCAGGTTCAAACAGGACTCTGAATAGGGAACTACGACGACCGTTGATCCATCGGAGGAATTAGAAATGCACGAGAGCCATCGATCCATCTCGACCACGAACCCAAAAAATAGCTAAGGAAAATACCGTCATGTTGATGTCACCCTAGACACATGGCAGATTTCCACTGGCCCGTGTTGGAGATGACGTGGCAAGGGAACGAAACACGTGTCACCCATTTTCGATGTATTAACTTGTGCATCCAGTGGGTTCCACATGTTCACATGGTAGCATCTAATTGATCTGGCATGGCTTCGTTGGCGTGCTGACGTGACACCTGGTCGGGAGGCTTTGATACCTAGGAGTAGATCTAGATCGTTGATCGGTCCCACTTGAAAAAGGTCTAAAAGCATATATGGGTTGTCCATCGCAGGTGCCCATTCAAAGTGTTGAAGGATCAGTTTCAATACGGGACTCTGAAAAGAGAACTCTGAAGGCAAATCTCAACCATCAATCTATAGTTGCCATGGGAAGTTTGACGATGCATGAGAGTCGTCGATCTGGCTCGACCAAGAACCCAAAATCGGCTAAGGCAAAAAATTGTTATGTTGACATCACCATGGACATATGGAAATTTTATGTTGGTCCACGATGGCACTGACGTGGCAGGGGAGAAGGACATGTGTCACCCGAATTCCATATTTTTACCTATGTATGTGGCAGATTCCACGTGTCCACGTGGCAGCCTCCGGTTGGGTTTGAGAGGGCTCTACTAGAAGGATGATGTGACATCTTGTCGGGAGGCTACAAGATCTGAGATCACATCTTGACCGTTGATCGGGGTTTCCCTTTCGGAGTGATCTAAGGAAATCCATGGAGCAAATTTGCATTAGGGGCAAGAACTAGTATGGTTTAAAGAAAATCCTTAAAGCACTCCCTAGCCACCTAAGAACTAGAACTACAAATTTGGATGGAGTAGCAGGGCAATGGAACAAGGGGGCACAATCACCACATAAACATCATTGAAAAAGTGAATATATAACAATGGGAAAAAAGGACCCAAAGGATTTACTAGAATGGAGAACATAAATGAAGAAAATCGTGAAAATGAAGCCCTAAACCAGTGAGTTTTTCCAATAGAAAATTCGCTCAAATTATATTAATGAAAATATAATTTTTTTACATCTTCAAGACCATAACAAATCATAACAAAGCTAGTCCATAGACCATGCTCAAAAATTACTATTACATCCCCAAAAGAAATCAGAAAGTACATGATCCAGCACGCAGACTGTAAAATGAGAAGCAAAACAAGGGTAAAAACTCCAACAAACAATAGAAAAGAAACGGAAACCAGAATTCGCACGCCCCCAAAGGACCTCAAAGTGTTTATCCAACACCGCACGCCCCCAAAGGACCTCAAAGTGTTAAACAGTACACCGCACGCCCCCAAAGGACCTCAAAGTGTTAAACAATACACCGCACGCCCCGGTGTAGACCTCAAAGCTCTGGTCCAAAACCTCATAAGCTATCACCATCATGGAAGTTATATATTATGGCAGGTTAGTTGAACTCTTATACAAATGCATATTTAGCATACAGTGTACAAAAAGTGTGTTAGAACAGATAATAAATGTGAGATTTTTTAGAGCAATAATGTTGTGTGCCAAACCTTGAGAATGTATGAAAAAAGACATAATTCAGTACAAAAATGGCAGCAGAAACCTTGAATCTGTCCCAAGAGAGTACTATGACACAAATCTCAACATTTATACAGCTATCTAATGCAATGATGCAGTTGTTGGAACTAAAGTTGGTAACCATGATAGTTCAACTCCCCATGTTACACAGTGAAATTTGATCAATTCTAGGTGGCAACACGATATGTTTGCAACCTTTAAATCGATTAACACTAAAGCCCATCTAATGGACCCTATCATATGGTTATTGCAACGGTGGACCGTAAGCTCCAACCTCCACGTTGAAGACTCGTCCAAGTTAACAAGCAACTAAATGAAATTCATCTTGTTCTCTGTGTACCCTTCAATACTAATGTGTTTCGTATGACAATTTTGTTATAGAATTTAAGCAAGGAACAAAAATATGAGCTCGGACCTCAACCATTGAATACTCGTCCAATTTAAAACTTGTTATCTATGTACTTGTTTATAAGTCTCACAAGTTTTGAAAAAAATAACAATTGTGTTAAAACCATTATTCAATAACAATCTGTTTTGTATAACAATTTTGTTATGGAAGATCAAGATTAATTAGTTCTCCTTAATCTTTATCATTATTATTTTATTTTATTATTGTTTTGTATAACAATTTTGTTATAGAAAATCAAGATTAATTTGTTCTCCTTAATCTTTATCATTATTATTTTATTTTATTATTATTAAATATTTGTGTTAAAACCATTCTTCAATATCAATGTTTTGTATAACAATTTTGTCATGAAAAATCTAAGGTTAAGATTAATTTGTTCTACTTTATCTTTATCATTATTATTTTATTTTATTATTATTAAATATTTGTGTTAAAACCATTCTTCAATATCAATGTTTTGTATAACAATTTTGTCATGAAAGATCTAAGGTTAAGATTAATTTGTTCTACTTTATCTTTATCATTATTATTTTATTTTATTATTACAAAATAAGGTTAAGATTACTTTGTTCTACTTTATCTTTATCATTATTATTTTATTTTATTATTATATATTTTATAATAGGATAATAACTGGTTACCACTTATTTTTATTATAGAACTCAATTGTGTTTTGGTTTATGGGTATTACAGATGGGCAGGACAGATCTCCCCTACCTGCATGATGTAGAGGGCACCTTACTTCTTGGAACAGCTTTCTAATTTAGAGTTTGGATCAGCTTTCTAAGGGTAATAACTGGTCACCACTTACTTTCATTATAGAACTCAATTGTTTACTTTCATTATAGAACTCAATTATGTTTTGATTTATGGGTATTACAGATGGGCAGGACAGATCTCCCCTACCTGCATGATGTAGAGGGCACCTTACTTCTTGGAACATTTTTCTAATAGAGTTTGGATCAGTTTTTTAAGGACAGCATTGATTCAATTTTGTAGTTAGTGTGAAACAGTTGTTTTCTTTATTTGTAATTTTTCCTACTGTAATAGAAAGATCACAACAATTTAAGAAAATATCAAAAAAAACACTGCAATCAAAAATAGCCGTATTCACTTCAAAATTTTTTATTTTTCTTTATCTAAATATCCAAAAAAAAATCACTGCAATCAAAAATTGCCGTATTCACTTCAAAATTTTGATTTTTCTTTATCTTTGCACCTATTTGTATATTTGCAATAAAACTATATTCAAGTTGGTAAATATTTGCAATAAAACTAGATTCAAAATTTTGATTTTTCTTTATCTTTGCACCTATTTGTATATTTGCAATAAAACTATATTCAAGTTGGGAAATATTTGCAATAAAACTAGATTCAAGCAAGTAGCTCCTCAAAGAACAATAATATACTAATGGTATCTCCTATCTTCAAATGTAGACCTCCAATAAACTTGATGCAAATGAGCAGCAAAGGATTCCAGCTTGCTGTTTGAGCGCATGCAGAGATCCTGCTTGAAGAATTTTGAACCACCAATGCAATGACACTTATTTTTCAGAGTTTGTCTTGCACCTATCAAATCTTTCAAGCTTTTAAAATACATTTTAACCATGAAACAAAAAGCGAGTAAGTAGCTTCAAGCCTCAACGAACAATAATATACTAATGGTATCTCCTATCTTCAAATATAGACCTCCAATAAACTTGATGCAAATGAGCAGCAAAGGATTCCAGCTTGCTGTTTGAGCACATGCAGAGATCCTGCTTGAAGAATTTTGAACCACCAATTCAATGACACTTATTTTTCAGAGTTGGTCTTGCACCTATCAAATCTTTCAAGCTTTTAAAATAAATTTTAACCATGAAACAAAATTGGTAGTTTTTCCGTTTTACTACTTTTTACTATTATTGCAGAGATGCCTTTGGCACACCCATTACTCTCCACTTTCTTTTTCTATAATCTCATCTACCATTTTTCAATCATTGCTGAATATTAATAGATATTTCATTTCACTTCAGCTATGTTACCAATATTCTTCATAAGGAAAAAAAGGTTGAAACATAGCAATGGATGCAACTTAGGATAGATAAGTAGAACCAGAGGTGACCATGCCCCAAAAGATTAAACCAATTGCACCTTTTATTCAGTCACAATTAGAAAAATCCCATCTTTGCACATAGAATACTTGGGCATTTTCCATTGGACTTTAGAATTTTACAAACTGTTGTTGTGAGTACTCAAGTGATTCCATGAAACCTGTCGTGCTTCCAGTGTCTCATTCTAATATCTACAATTGGCAAAAGGTAGCATGGATTTTTTCAGTGCCTCTTTATTGTCTTCATTAAATGCAATAAGGGGCAATGATACTAGATTAAGTTTACAATAATTGATTCTGAGAAACTAAATATATGCTGTGGGCGGAACTAACATGGATGGACAATATATGGACCACTAAATTTGGAAGACTCCAGCAACAAAAGCAAAGATTTATAATAGATACATGAATTTTTGCCTTTAGTTAAAGAAGTATACCACAAAATTAAGATTGAATTTTATTAAATTTCCTCTTGCAACAAAGGAGCATTCCCATGTGCAGGACTTCAACCATCCACCATCGTGAATTTAAATATCACAAACATCTCGATAAATTATTATCATTTGAATAAGTATGTTGCTCAGACCTTTAATATACCAAAAAAGCCGCAGAGTTACACAATTACTGTATCTACTCTCGGGGTGAATTCTTAAAGAACAGAACAACTATGACAAATTCAAGAAATGACCTGCTAACCTTGGCTTCCAAAAATTAAAACATTATTTGATTTACTCCGTGCTTCCATATTTGACTCATAAATCAATTGTTGGCAACTTCAATCAAAGTTGGTTCATAATCACTTGGAGCCTCAAATCCCAAGAGATTAATTATCGTGGAGGCCACATTTGCAAGGCCGGGCTGTTGCAAATCACTACGAAACCTCAATCCTTCCTTAAGTCCAGGACCTCCTATAGCAATTGGCACCTGCACAAATGCATGCTATTAGAAACTCCAAAGTAACTTTGACTGGTCCTAATCATATTATTGGAAGAGCGAGTGTTGTCTATTGATCCTTTAATAAGCCAAGAAAACGCAATAAACTATCATGCAGGAAAACAGAATTTATTAGTTTTCAACATGTATTGCCAGAAATCGTAAGTTGATCCACAAGTCAAACAATGTAAAAAATGATATTTGAGTTTTCTAATAAGGTTTTGAGATTAGGGATTTGATATTTATTATTTATGCAGTGTTACAGATTTTGTCATATGATTTCAAATTTGACTGAGTCTTGACAATTGATGATTTGAAACTCGTGAATCATGAGACATAGTGCATGGCGATTTTGAATCGTCTTGTATCTCGATGAAAAAATAATGATAATAGATAGCAAGGTTGATCACGAATACTAAGTTATACTTGGTTATGTTTGATATTGTTATTTTTGCATTATATACAGACTTATAGCGTATTTTCATTGTAATTGGTGTAACCTCCCATGTGCAATCTTTACAAATATCATTTTTTCTTGAAAATCTATATTTTTATAATTTTCATGGTGCAGGCTTTGCCGGGTTGGCTTACGAGTCTTTGCAGAGTCCTGAGTCAGGTTCGACTCTGCAACGAAAATGAATCTCGTCCTGAGTTGAGTCTAGAGATTTTGAGATAAACTTGTGCACGATGGCCCACAAGTAACCACAAAGCAAAACTCTAAGATAGCTTTAACTGGTCCTAAACATATTAATAGAAGAACAGCTGTTGTCTGCTAATCATTTAATGGACCAAGAAAGTGAAATAAATTATCATGCAGGAAAACAGAGTTTGTTAGTTTGCAAGAAGTATTGCCAGCAATTCCTAACGTGATGATCAACAGAACTAAGAAAAGGAAAGAAAAAGATGTGCAGACTGACCCACAAGTAACCACGAAGCCAAAGCTGGATAGTAAAGACAAATATGGGAGTGAGAAAGAAGACATAAGAACAATTAACTGTTGATCCACTTGCAAATCTACGTATGAAAAAGACTACAAGCAAGAAAATAAAGAAACATTCACCAAGACAATCCAAAAGTTAAAAGCAAGCTCAAAAGCTATACAGAGTCCAAGAGAGGGGATGGGGAAAGAAGGTAAGATCATATTTTCCATCTCTGGATATTTCTAAAATGTTTAAGCTAGATGAAATAACAAAATCATAGGACTACATTATGTGTATTTGTGAAGACATCAACTTTTCACATTTCCTTTGAGGGATACGCATCTTTACCTTTTCAAGGTAACACTTGGTAAGGTGATCATCAAATATATCAAACTAAAACTTACCGAGGCATGAACATAAGAAAGTTAAATGTTTTAATATTTATCAGCTATAGAAAAAATGACAAACATTAAGTGGAGCTTAAACTTACTGGGGAGAGAGTATGAGATGTAAGAATTTGAATTTTTCCATCTTTATCCTTCGCTGGTTGACCTGTTTTGGAGTTTCTTTTCACCATATCCTCGGCATTTCCATGATCTGCAGTAACAAGGTAGATGCCACCAACTTGTTCTATTGCATCAAGAATAATCTGCACGAAAGTACAAATATTATTCAATATCAATTACAAAATGAGAAAAAAAGGAAAAGCATTATTTTTATAGATCATAGGTTCAAACCTCTCAAAACTCAGAAATGGATGCTTGACTCAACCAAAACATAGCTATTGTCTGACTATATAAAATGTGGGCAAGATGCCTTCACAAAAATCAACCCCTATCAAACATATTCATTTAACTACAAATATCCGGCAAAACCCAGGAAAGGGAAGTTTAAAATCCCAAAATGGTTTGAGGTGACGACATGAAGCTTTTATTAGTTTCTGTAATGTCTTTGTGCACTACTTTAATTCCAAAATCATTGTGGACATGCCTGTAAACATATGTAGAAAAAGATCTGCAGACAACTACTACCATGAACCATTGTCAACATGTGTAGAAAAAGATTTGCAGACAACTACTAGCATGGATCCAGCTTAAACCTGGAGATATTAAGCACCGAGAGCGATCAAAAAAACCAAGCCACAAACCTCTTGTCACTTAAAAGATCCTGGTTTAAGATGGATCTATGCTAGTTTTTTTAGGTTACTGTAAGTAATAAATGGTCATTCTTGCTTTTTATCTTTTTCTTATCTGACATTAGATGTCTAATGTCAACTTTTTTTCATTTTGGCTTATTATTGTTACCCACCCAAATGACACATTTCTTCCACCCTGGGCTGTAGACTGCACTTCACTTCTCTATGTGCAATATAGTATACTGAAACATTTTGATTCCTAAGCATATCTCTGCAGCAAGCTGGTCGTTTTTACTGGAATCTTTAACAATCATGGAGCTGAGGAGCTATGGGACAAAAAGACATACAATAGCATGTGCACATGGGCACGCTGCCATGCACACAATACCTTTGACATGCCTGAACAGAGATTGAAACTTACATTCATGGAGCCGAGGAGCTATAGGAACAAAAGACGTACCCAGGGTATGTACACGCAGGCAAGGGCTGGACAAGTCAATGATTTCCCTAACTACAGGAAACACAAATTTCCCTAAACACAGGCATAATCACCAAAATCAATTGTACATGCAATTCAGTATGAACTAGATGTTCATTTGGAAACACAAATTCCAATCTGTCGCTTCAGACAATAACTATAACGTATGGAAGAAGGCAGAATAGAAGTTTAGTTCCTACCTTTACAGCCTCATCAGCAGCCTTACACGCAACAACTGTTGCCTCTATATCGCCGGTATGCCCTACCATGTCACCATTAGGCAGATTCACACGAACCTGTAAAGTCATGATGAAAGTCGTTACTTGTTTAGTACAATATTTAAAACAGAATTTTAAAAGTGCCTCCAGTCAACACCAATGCATCACCTGATCATAACGGCCACTCAATATGGCATCTCTTGTTTTTTCAGCAATTTCCAAGGCCTTCATTTTTGGCTTGACATTGAATGTGATTCCTGAATCACTTGGAATTTCGACATATGTCTCCAGTTCCTCGTTAAAATATCCTGACCGGTTTCCGTTCCAGAAAAATGTAACATGACCGAATTTTACAGTTTCACTGTCAAATTACAACCATTTTAGAGAACGTTTTGCACAATATCAATAATCATATACAAATTGCACATATACTGTTGCATCTGATAAATCTTGGATACCAGATCTGGCATTAATGAAGTCAATAATCAGGCCAAAATTAAATCCATACACATAGAAGCCCATCTCTTGTTCTAGTGGGGCCATGTAAAAGTCTTCAAAAGAAGGAATATACATTAGAAGGGGAAAGTATGAAAGTATGTTACCTCATTGATTCTTATTGAGAAGAAAGAGAGATCTTATTATAATTACAAGATAACTGCAAAATATTAATTTTTTGCTCCTAAATTCATGTAAAACATGGTTGGTGACAGTTTTATAAAGGAGCTTCCAAATACTCCACTAAAGAGCTAAAGAGCCAAAGAATGACAGACATCTGGGACTTAAATTTATTACTTGGGCAATAATTATTAATAATACAATAAAACCATGGCATGCATGGAGCCCTAGATTATAAGTTGACCGAGCTTTACAGGTTTCATTTGTGGTATTAATTCAATAAAGAAAAGAAATTAATACAGAAACTTTTGCAGGACAAAGTTGGCATTCAAGTTCAAACACATACTAATGAAGTTAACAACATCTAACTAGAATTTCAAGTATTCGTGAATAGGAACAAGTATCTTTTCTAATGGTTACTTCATGGATCCATGAAAAACTAGTCTTTTCTCTCAAAAATTGTCAACTGATCAATTGGTTCTGCTCTTACATCAGATTTATACCCAACTCAATCCAGTCTGGTGATATAATTAGCATTCAACTTCAGGATGGAGACAAACAAAGATAAAAAATTGCGGAGCACAGATAGATCTAAAATATTTTCTAAGATAATAAATACACACATCAAAGTTGGAAGAATAGGCTAGAACATTTCAATACACAGAAACCCCACTAAAAATGTATCTCCAAATACATGACAAGAAATCAGTGTGCCATTCCTGGCATTGAAGAGCGATGTGGATTTCCTTCAGCAGTGCAAAAGAGCAGAACCGGAGTGTGAAACATCCAATTCCCCCATTTGATATGACAATAATTAAAAAGTATATATGCTAGATGAGAAGAAAGCATTAATGTTATCTGCTCACCAGTATCCTTGAGAAAGAAAGAGGTGCTTAGCTTCTCCAGGTAATGGAATATAAAGCCTGACAACCCCAGGGAAGTAAGAGTTCCTAAGGGGTGTGTTAGTTACACTGGGACAATTTTCACGGACTCTCAGTAGCTAGTTTTTTCTCCTCAATAACGCAAAACAATTCTAAGGAATTTCCATAGAAAGGAGAACTAAACTTTAGGTACCAGGCACTGCTGGATATAGCACTCTGAAAGACAAGAAACCGCTAACCTTGTGGAATAAACCAGAAAACTTTGCCAGAAACTATAAACTCATCGGGAAATTTGGATTTCATGGTATTAACTCCTAATACAGACTAAACTTGCAATGATACATGTGATAGGTGAAAAAGCTTGGGAACCTAGAATTGCACATGGGCAAAGTTGTAATCAAGTAATTTGTTAATTGAAATCCCTGGGTACTCATTTCCAAGAAAACTTCAAAGCTACAGTTGTGCAATTATTTTTCCAGAAAATAAGATCTAAACAGTGAAAGCCTCCAACCGCCAAGCTATATAGATAATTCATCAGATTACTTCAAGCACATATTGATAACCATCAACAGGGAAACTAGGTAAATCTGTCATCTATGAAAACATGTGACTTTGGACAAATAATTCAATTTCTTAAATTTATTATGAAGGATAAAATCTAATCTGGAGAAATAAAATCTAAGTTCTAACAAACCTGCATGCAAATGTCCGTATCCCATTGTGGACAAGGTATTCTCCTGATGTTCTATCGATATCTGGTGGGGAAACAAGATAATGAGATGGAAGCTTTAACTCTCCATCATACTGAAGCATTCCTGCATATCGAATTTTTGGATACCGAACTCGATCAAATGCACTAAAATTCTCGTATTCGAATGCTTTAGCAACCATAGTCATACGATCTGCTCGGAAATTAATGGTCACCACTGCATCTCCATCAAGAATAGGTCCAACTGCCTTCTCATTTTCATCAACAATGACAAAAGGAGGCAAGTACTGATCACTAGCTTTGGGATCCTCCCTAAGTTTTTTAACTGCTTCCAAAGCACTTCTAAATTTATGAGGTGCTTTTCCCAAAACCTGTGCATCCCAGCCTCGTTTGACCACACCCCAATCATTCTGCCAAAAATGTTATCAAATTTCAAATTTCCACCTATTATAATAATGCAAGCTCAATATGTCCATGCAACACAATAAAAGGAACAGGTAAAGGCATTTCAATATGAAAGAAAAATCTTTCATCAGTAAGAACAATGTCAAAGCTACAATACAAGTTCCTCGAAAGGGCTCAAATAGCTTGCAAATTAATTGTCAGAACTGAAAAGCAAGGAACTGCAAGTTTACCTCATAGCGGTCCATTGTCACATACATGCGACCTCCACCAGAGGCAATCTGTGCATCAACACCCTGTTTCTGTAACTCGACAAGATCATTCTCTAGTGTCTCTACATACCCAATACTTGACCCATCAAGACAATCACGGCCATCTGTGAGGATATGCACTCGGATTCTTTTTGCACCATTTTGTGCGGCACCTTTCAAAAGCAACTGCACGAGTAATTGATCAATAAAAAAAATTAGAAAAAGGAGTTAAAAATGTTTGAAGGCATCCAAGTCTCACATGAACTTAGAGATGAGCAACTCATAATGATGCATTTATAGATATGGGATACCTGCAACTGATCTAATCGTGAGTGAACACCACCATCACTCAAAAGGCCAATGAGATGAAGAGTACCATTTTCAAAGGATTCCTTTATGTATTTAAACCCTGCTCCCTCATATATCTTGCCAGAGGCAAGAGCATAATCCACTAGTTTTGCTCTGCACCCAATGTCAAAATCAAAGCTAATAAATTTCCCATGCCAAAAGATGTAGCACACAAATAAAAATAGAAATATCCTTTCAGTTAGCACTAATACAATTATATAAAGTACATCTAAAAATATCATATAATATCACCCCAATTTGTAAGGTCAATAAAATAACTATTACACCATCATGATTCCAACAAAATGTCGGCAGTAAATGGAAATGAGATATCATGCTTGCTTCAACACCTTACTGACCTACTGTAAATGAGATAGGAACTCCTTTTATAATCATTAACACAGTAAAACAAATACTCCTGTATTTTCATAGACACTCTCTAGTGTGTATGTTAATAGATTGTTCACCTAATCTAAATGTTAGGTCGTACTTTAATCAAAAGGAAGAATTGTTGTGGTACAATCACAAAATGCAGAACTGCATACTACAATACTGCATAAGCTAAATGCTTTAGCTCCACTACGAAACGGGGAAACGTTTCTAAGTTTCCAAAACCAGGACGGTACAAAACAGGCCCCCAAAAAATTTGGAAACACCGCACTTTCACAAAAAAAAATTATATACGGCATTTCCCCCAAGAAAATAGCTGCAATCACTTGATGTTACAATGCAACTCACACGGGAATTCACTCTTCGGGCCTGACAACCTAGTTCTTCAGTCTTCTGCTCCAAATATGCTCCAGAATTCACCCTTCATGGTTGCTCCAACTCCAATGCTCTTCCTCTTTGTTCTCTGCTCGCTTATGCCAAACATGATTGTCCAAAAAACTGTTGTAACTCCCCATATGATTTTTTTCCTCTCTTTGGCTTGCTTGACTTACACACTTTCCCAAGCTAATTATACTCAGCCCCCATGCTCCCAATAAATGTGGGATGTGACATCTCGTACCCACCCTCTTACATGTATTCAATCATTGGCTTTGGAAACTCGGACACTCAATCAGAAATTAGAAGGTTCATATACCAATAGTAATTTTAGGAAGTGGGTTAATCAACCCCATCTATGTCCATGTTTCATAGCAGTTGGCATCACATTTTATTAAAATTCAGAAATACAATTTGCATATTACATCGTTTGGCCATAGCCACACATTATATCTACATTAAGAATTACTTAAACTAGGGATTATAGCAGGGATGTTACATCGTTCCTTAGGTTTGAGGCTTCTACTACCTTTCCATCCACTATTTTCAAAGTGTAATGACTTGTCTTCACATCAATATCTTGAAATGCATTTCTTACCACATCTACGACAATTGTTTTCCTTCATTTTGTCCCTTTCTGAGTGGTAACATTTAGTATCGTTGAATGGTTTGGTGGATTGTAACTAGTTGTCCTCTATTGGTTCACTAGCCACCTCTTGTTGACTAATGAGCTTTATTTCAATCATTTTTGCCATGCTTCTAGCTTTGACCAAATTCTTACATCTCAATAGCCTAAGATTGCTATGTATAATGGGTTTTAATCCCACAATATACATTTTTAGCAGTTGATCATCTACTAGCTTTGACCAAATTCTTACATCTCAATAGCCTAAGCTTGCTATGTATAATGGGTTTTAATCCCACAATATACATTTTTAGCAGTTGATCATCTATAAGATATGAAATCTAGTCACTAGGATTTCCCATTCATGGATAAATTCATTAAATGTCCCCACTTGACAGAAATGGATGCACTAGGATTTCCCATTCATGGATAAATTCATTAAATGTCCCCACTTGACAGAAATGGATGAATCTAGTAAAAGCATCTATCTTCTTTATCGTTGTGAAATCTCTTAAGAAAATCTTATGTGAACATTTTGTCAGTTAATTGAGACCATTGGTTTTCTTTGACAACCACGTGAACCAATCATAAGCATCACCTTCTAAGTGTAAGGATGAAATCAATATCTTCTCTAATTCATTGGCAAGTGGGTTCAAAGCGAAAACTCCCTCAATTTTATTTACCCACGTGATAGCCTCTCTATCATCTTGTCCATCATATTTGGGTATCTCAATTTTGATTTTAATTGGATAACTTGGGGTATATTGATATCTCTGATAAATTGTGTTCAACAAATTTGGGCTTCTTGGTGATCTTCGATGGACTAAGTGGTGTACCAATAAACCATCTACCCTTTCAGTTAGTTGGTCAGTCTGTTCTCTATGATCATGAGTTATCCCTGATCTTAGATTCAAGACCTTGGTTTTGGGGCAGTTCCAATTTATGCATGAAGCCCTCCTTTGATCCTTTGACCAATACTTTAACCATGGCTCCCGTTTAGGTTAGACTCCCAAATCTGCCCTTGCATTTTGGGGGTTTACACTCTCTTCAAGTCATTGGTAAAGCTCTACGAAGGTTCTATTATAGAAGTCTTGAAACAAAGAATTACAGCATATGTACATAAGCATGAATATGTGTGGAACTGGATTTCAACGAAGGGTTTCGGACAGAAATCATTTTGACAAGTGAAAACTATATGTGGACTCAAAAGTTAGATTATGAAAAAACTTATTTACGTTGTAGAGCCTATTTTGAAACGGAACATCTTGCAGCACAATTCCCTAAAGGTCCAAGGAAGGTTAGGCAGCACCAATGTAAATCAACCTGGTGGGTTGGCTCTAAGGTAGAACATTAACTTATTTACAATGAAGATTCACTTGATTTGGACCCACCTAAGGAGGGGTCCAAAGAAGTTTCTTTGAAAGCCAATGGAACACCACCACAAAAAGATTCTCCAACACATCAATTTATAACCAAGAAATATTCAAAGGAAGCTAGGAACACGGCAATGGATTCACAAACTAGAGATACTACTTTAAAATAAGTCCCTCTATCTCAACAAGGATCGATACAACAAGAATAAATGGAAGAGCTTGCTTTGCACTCAGATCCGGATCAGTATGTGTAACTAAAGCGAGTTATGCAGATCAGGCTGAAGAAAATGAGATATGAGAACAATTAGATCGCCTAAATCAAGACAAATCGGGAATGGCAGGATAAACAAGGACTTCATCAATGATAAAGGAAGCTTGGACAATAGTAAAGAAAAAATCTCCTCCACTAGCACAACAGTCCATTGTGACAATGGTCAGGCCCATAATCCAGTTTAGTCATGTAGTATTTTTGTCTTTTATCATGTCAACAATTTGTCAAAATTTACTCATGTAAGAAATATCAGGATGAAGTCTTTGTAGACATAAGTATTTTATGTACTTGGCAAATCAGGAGCTGGCAATTTTGTCTTAAATCCAAAGTCAGTAATTTTTGTAATCTTGCTGTGAGCCTTGGCTACAGTTTTAACTTTTTACTAATATAAATATCTCCCCATTTACGGTTTAAAAAAGAAAAATGGAAGTTTTTTGTCTGAGCAACTTTTCATATTTTTTGAAGAAGTTAATCCAACATACAAAAGAAAATTTGTAGCCTTGAAAAGAAAAATAGTTCACAGGAAAATGGATAAACTGTACACCTTCAATAGATTTACATATGCATTGCATGAAGACTAGTCAAAACACTATAACCAATACAATTAAAGCTGTGCCTTATTTCTGGATAGTCACCCCATTTGCCAAGCAATGGATGGAGAATGTTTTCAAAAAGTTAAAAGGAGAAAAATCCAGTTGTCTTGGATCTCAGATTAATGAAGGAGTTGATACATCCAAGGAAGTGGCTCACACACTAGATAACAGTGAAAAAAAGGAATCAGAGGTTTGTAATTTGGAGCCTCAAAATTAAGCACAGAACACTCCAGCACATGATACAAAATATCTTAGGGCTCATTTGCAGTGGAAACACCTAAACCAAGTCCCCAAAGTTCACAAGATTTGAGGAAAGAGGCAACTATCAATCATTCAGCACTTTTCAGCTTTCATTATGTTTCTCCTTTTAAAAAGGAGCAAAAAGATATATTTCAACAGGGGTAACAGTTAACTATATTTTTCTAGTTCTTTTGTTCACACCCACAGGATATAGCTGGGGTGGTTGCACATGCGTCTTCATTTCGTTAATAAATAATTTCACATTATTCTACCAGAACTAAAATGTCTTTTTTGCTGGATAGGCATCATAAAGCTTTACAAGACAACCCAATGCTTAAACAAGATGTGAAAAAAGTCAGGTCTCCTTAGTATGGAATCTGGATCAAACATCCGTTATTTTGACTGTGTAGCTATGCTATATAACGTATAGCGCATCAACTTCATCCTGAGTTATCATTCTCTTAAACAACTGAACCTTATATAGATGCATACTACAATTTCACACTTGTTCATTCAGAGTAGGGAATTTGCCTGAATAATATGACCCTGTTTTTCTCTCCAACTAGTCAAAATTGATTGGTCACTTTCAAATACAAATCATAAAGACTAAGTTATACTAGATTACACTCCATGGAAACCACCAGTATAAGAAAGATTAAATACTCCCTTACAAACCAAGAACTTCTCTTGCATGATCACAAAAATAAGTTATGATTCACTAACAGTAGATAGAACACAAAAACATGCCTAGAAAACTTTTCCACCTGCAAGATGCAAGAGTGTAACATTCACAAAATCTGCGTTTTCCTTGTTATTGTCCTAATTGCTTACCCTTGAGCAAATATTCTCCCAGCTCCAAGAGCATTGTGACCTACTTCACTGTTACCCATATCATCTTCTGTAGGGAGTCCAACTGCAGGTCCATGTGCTTTGATCAGTGTCCATTTCTCTGGAGCCCCCTGTCACAGGAGAACTAATGAGTATCACATGGAGATAAGTGCTGCAAATTGAACTTAATGATATGTAGGTCGTAAAATTGCTGCAAATTGAACTTAATGATATGCAGGTCAATGAAGGATAAAAGAAAAATTATCTTAAAGAATAGTAAAAGGTTATTGATTGAAACTAATGATAGAACAAAACCTTGGTTGCACTGGATAAGAAAAGTTTAATCATACATTCTATCCAGACCTGGACAATTTTGTAAGCATTTATAGCAACTGAATTTCGGAGACCTATACTGGGAAATTTATTAAATATCCTCTAAAGTTTACAAAAATTCTTAACAATGGACATAAGGCAGCTGCAGGTAAATCTCATAGTAATTTTGAGGTTTGGCCTAACACTTAAGAGTCGACATCTCAATGCCCAAGATTTTCGAGGTTAATTTTTAGCTACTTCAAGAAGAAAGCATATAGCTTCACTATTCTTGAAGCCTTCTTCCACGAGCGGATCTATCACAAGCTTTAAAAAGCAAATAACAAGTATTTATGCTGCAAGAATATTCTACCCTCTATTATTCAGAGATATCACTGTTTATACCAAAATTTAGGATGATCCCATACTACCGTTTTTTATTATCCAGATCAGAGGGTGTATGTCTCTATATCCAGGTGCTGATACTCAAAGATGGCAGACATTACTGGACAAATCCAGGCCCAGTTCCACCAAGCAGATCGTCTTTCTTCCAGCCTATCTCGACAATTGGAAGCATTAAGCACCATGCAGATACCCACCCATGGATACAGGGGACATTTGGTCAGTAAGACAGTGCACTTCCTCCTGTTCTGTTAGGGGACAACCCAGCCACACAGGATCATAGAGACATACCCACTCTAGTTTGTTCCAGCACAAGCACATCTCCCTTTCCAGATCATGCGGTCAGGCACCCATTACCAGATTCCGCTATTGGGCCTAGGATGTTAGGACTCAGGAGAGTTTCAGGCTTCAGCTGATCGGCCCTTCACAGAATTACCCAGCTGGGTCCCCTCAGTCCAGATACATACCTGCTCTAGTTTGTTCCAGCACAAGGACATCTCCCGTTCCAGATCAAGCAGTCAGACACCCACTACAAGACTCCACTCTTGGACCTAGGATGTTAGGAGAGTTTCAGCTGATTGGCCGTTCCCAGGATTACCAAGCTAGATTCCCTCAGTCCAAGGCATTCCCCAGAGGACATTATCAGGTGTATAATTGGTCGTTTCACAATGGGATGTTCTCTATTTCACCTCTACATCAACTTATACTCCAAGTATTGTGTAGTGTCTCTATCTGCTAGGGTTTAGCTTCTCAGTATACCCCATCCTACTCATTACTATTGTTCTTCTTTTGTGTCTCTTTTCTTTTGGTAGTCAGGAGTTGTTGTGGCACTCCCTAATTACTGTTATTACTTTCTGTACTTTTTGTCCCATTGACCTATTCTTAGTCACTCATGGACATTAATAAAATTATCTATCTTATCTAAATGAAGGGGGTACAACTGTAAAATGTCAAATACATGCCTTGAATACTGCTCAACAATCCATGTTTGTTTGATACTAAGATGTTCAGTACTCAGGGAATACAGACAAGAACCAAGGCAATGTCATTGTTGGACAAGTCACAAAACTGACAAAAATTATTGTTCCACGAAGTCTAGAATCAGTTGCATTGAACTAAATTTCAGTCAGTCATTCACGAGCAGCACTGTCTATAAAATTTCCAAAAAATGCTAAAGCAAGAGCATAAACCCTAGGGATGCGCTATCTATGACAAGTAGAACTCACGCACAAGACAGCACAGAAACATATACAGCATGTACTATAGGTTATCATAATCTTGTTCTTAGCATATGCCACAAATATACATGGTTGAACTCGAGAAAAAGACCCCCTCAGAAAATTGGAAAGCGCTCATAATAACATTCAATTTTGAGAATGTAAGTAAGATATGGAAGCTGTATGCACTATACTTCATGGCCGACTATGCCATCAGTCCACTAAAAAATGGTTTAGATAATCACTAAGAAATCTAGTTTCTAGAAAAATAGTCATTCTGGACCATATGGATCAAATTCACGAAGGCATTTATCTATTCAGTACGTGTCACCTTTATCATTTGAAATAGAGAGGCAAAGTTTCAAATAAGACCGTTGATCATGGTTTACATTATATAACACCTACAAACAGGCATTGGTTCACTGGTGAGGTCAACAGAACAATAAGCTGTTCACCGGGGTTTCATTCTCTCTGTGGTCTGCCAACCCGCATGTCATGAAATTCAAAAAGAGATCATGCCAAGTGAAAGTACCAAGCAATTTTGGCAGGGTAGATACCCATCGGACCTCTCACTTAGGGCTAAGGTCGTCCGCTCTTTGTGGTGCAGATGTTTGACTCCCTCTCAATGACAAATTTTGAAATTAGAGAGTCGGGACCTCCTGTCTGGGGGTTTGCCGGCATGTTTCTTCAAGCTCTTCCAAAAAAATAAGATTTCTGTCATCCCCGTCGGTGGAAATATGTGACCTCAACTACGTGAATCTAGCGAAGAACAGACGTAACAAATGCAAAACGCTGAAGAATACAAGAGCCCGGGGAATTGAGTTTTCAAGGCATAACATCAGATCCATGAATAAAATTTCTGTAAAAGTAAGCACTCCTGAGGCACATCATTATTGGAAATCCTACATGGAAAGCAAACTGTATGATCAAGGATAGAGAGGAGATAAACAGAAAAGCACCTTCTTGAGAGAGTCCATGGTGGGAGTCTCAGCAACATAAATACAGTTGTACTGATCAGGTTTCTCCTCACCCCAACCGTCCAAAATTATCACAGCCAACTGCTTCCCCTTTGGAATCTTGGGATGATCGGCCAACTTAAATGAGAAATCGGTGCTGCCCATCTTCTAAATCACAAACACAAAATAAACATCTCATTAAAACATACATCCCAAACTCAAAATCCACCGCCCCCCTGGCCTAAATCCAGCAAAACCCACATGCCCAAAATATTCCCCAAAAGGAATCCAACACACATTTGAATACATCAAAGAAAACGAATACCCAAATTGATTTATCAGTGCAAATCAATATCCAGAAAAATATATTAGTTCTTATCAATACCCAAATCAATATATCAGTGCAAATCGATACCCATATAAATCTATCGGTTCAAATCAGTACCCAAATAAATATATATCCAATTCAAATGATAAAGGAGCCACCACAATAAGAAAAGAAAAAAAAGGATTTTGGGCACCTTACCTGAATGTCTAGAGATCGAGCAAAGCAGTGTAGTTAAGCAGAGGAAGCAAACGAGAAGGATGCAAAGCTTTGATCGTGTGTTAATACTTGTATGGTGGTTTATATAGGGAGCTTAAACAAAACCTCCGGCGTTTTCTCAATACCAGTAGATGTAGCTAACCACCAGAAGATCCGGGAATATGCTTTAACCCGTGTCCACAATTTAAAAACCAGGGTGCCTAAATTGTGAGCTGACGTGGTAAAATCGACGAATAGAATAAACAAATCTTCTGAACCGCCTATTGACCTTCTAGTATGTAAATTTTGATGTCAAAACACTTAGCTTAGGCCGTCCGCAGACCAATCTGACGGTCGGGATCGGTCCACGTGGAATCCTGGGTAGAAGAATGTTCCACGCATGTGCTAAGATAGTTCGATAAATAAATTTGGTCTTATGTTGACATGTCTGATAACAATTTTGGTGGGTGCTAATGGTCGAGGGTTGCACTTTCTCCTTGGATTTGTATATTCAGATGGGAGGGTTAGGTATAGAGTTGAAAAATATTTTTTTAAATAAATAATATTTCATTTTAATTGTTTCAAAGTAGTTAAAAAGGTTTCTTTAAAAGTGGAGTTTTATTATTTCCTTAAAAGTGTTTATAGGAGATAAGGAAGGATATTTCTTACTAATATAATGGTTGATTGGTTGCAAGGTGAGTATGTTTGTTTGCTCTTTGTTTTCTTCTTTTTTTTGTGGGTGTATGTGTGAGAAATAACATTGAAATACACCTATCTTGTGGCATCTTGCAATAGCTTTACAACTATAAAATCTCCTTTCCTCTGTTTACTAAATGATATGTTTGACCCTCGTAGATCACTATGTTTTTACTCTAGTGGGCTAACTCCACTGATTTAATACTTTGAGCTTCATACAGGAGGTCTCAAGGTCAATTGTCCAAATTAGTTGCTTCTATTACATGTATCCATCGATGTCCCTAATAAATCAGGGATCGTAATCAATGTTTTACACTAAATACCAGTCAAAAAAAGTGAAGAAGTGCTCGAAAGTTTCTCTGCAAAGTTTTCCTTGAAAAAGAAAAAATCAATTAATACACTTTCACAAAGGAAATGTTTATTGTGAATGAAATCAAGTGGAAATCTTGAGTGACTTTGGCATAATAAATACATTTAATCTCAATTACCTACGTTTGTACCTTGTGAGACACATTCACCATGTTGTAATGTTTCCGTCGAATATTTGTCACTCATTGATGTTTATTGGAAGCATCTCAAAAATCCAACAATGGCCACCTGTTGGTTTTCATTATAAACTTCTCGAATCGAACAATTGTTCCATACTAGTGTTCATAGGAAATCTTTCAATTAGAATAAAATACAAAAACCACGTAGAGAGAAAATGTTCATATGTTCATGTAGGTTATTGTTATTATAAAATAAAATAAGATAAGCCAAGCCTCATATTATAATCTTATTATATTTAAAAAATTAACCCAAGAGGTGTATTACACAAAGTAGTGTGGAGGAGAAGGTCACAGATGATTGAATGTGATGCTCACATCATCCTATGTAATCATATATGGACTAAAAATAATAACAACAAAATTGAATGCTCACTTCATAAATTAATTTTAAATTGTATGTGTGTGTGATTTAAGGGATAACTTGATCAGGGGGTTGGTAATGTTATTGGGCATTGGGTTAGTATTATGTTAGTAAGGGCTTAGTTCAAATTTATTGGATGAGTTGTACAAATGCACTAATGTATGAAGGATATAGTAGACACTTCATCCACAAATATCAAAAAACATTTTTTTAGGTTTTCTCATGAAGGTTTTTTAGAAAATACACAAACACAAATCAAAAGAAATAAAATAAAAAAAATGAAACTTCTTAAACCTAATAAAAAACAACATAAATTAATTTTAACCCTCGATCTATCAAGTGTTAAGAGGGATCAAATCCTTCCTTCGAAGTACAAACTTATTGTAGAGTGTAAAAACTTAAGGAAAATGATTGCAGTGTTAAAAAGGGTTTTAGTTTCAAGGATTTGATCCATCTTGCATTACATCTCAATAAATTTGTGGTTAACATAGATTCACATTATTTATAAATTAACTAATAAAGATTTGTTTCAACATTTTATCTATTACACCTTACTACAATGAAATAATTGCTCGTTTGAGTACATATTTTGGGGTTTTCTCACTTAGATACATTGTTATCGATTAAAGTTAGGATCTAGAATTTATCTGCCCTAATAAATAGATTAAAAATAAAATAGAATAAAATAACATTTTTCTAAGGCAATTTGTTGACAGGGAGGTCTTAGGTCATAGGTTCAAGTTCATAGAGTCCCTTGGGGTTACTAGTTGCTATTGTGGCTATCGGTTGTGTAACGTCCTCCAACCCAGTTAAGGAACATTATGGTGCAGAATACTCATAAAAACAAAAATTTACAGCTAACTAAATTAATTTCCTATAGCTTCCAGCTACGAATTAAAACCAGATTTAGCTATTGTCTATTACAATTAGTTACATGCATCTACAACATGCTACAATATATATGAAATGCAACTAATTGCTCATTTCAACAGCATATAAATCATTCCCAAATACACAGAGTTCATGCACAGCAAAATAAGCTCATAAAAACAACATAAGCAAGATAAAGAACTTAACTTTTATAAATAGTTATGCAACTAGTTGCTTGGGACAGACGTTCCACCCAACCATAGATTGATTCTTCCAAATCTCAACAGTCAGTCACCCCCACATCTAGTAATCCACAAAAGAGGGTGGTCTCTCACTATCCACTCACATCTCATAAAACTCACAACCCATTGGTATTCTCCTACAACTATCATGATTTTTCACCAGCTCTCTTCTGTTGAAATAATGTAACTGCGAAGAGCATTCTTATTATTGGATTAAATCCCCATTGTGGATTAATCATTATTAT
>ML798222.1:206099-225324 GCA_009831015.1 Picea engelmannii | reverse complement strand
AACTTGCCGATGAGGGCCTTGTCTGCTAGAAGGAGGGCAAGCTTGCAAGGCTCCTCTGGAGATAGCTCCAGAGAAGGGATCTCCTCCATCCTCTTAACAAACTTGGACGGAAGAGAATGCTTGGATTTGGGTCCTGCCGAGCGAACCAACGCTTTGAAAGCTTCCAATCGGGCTTTTCCTTTCTCGCCAGTCAGATCTGGGGCCATTGTAGCAGGCCGTCGACCTCCAACAAGTACAGTCGCAGCAGGCCCTCATGCAAGTGCCGAATCGCGTCTCTGTACCCCGCTGAAACACCGATCCGGAGTTGAATCGCGTCTTTGAATGCTGGGCGCCGAAATCGCGTCCTTCAGACCTTCGTATCACCTCCCTTGATCCAGAATCGTTGCTGGCAGCGAGAACAACCAATATCAGGAGGTGCCGGTCAAGCTAAGCCTGGCCGTCGAGAGGGCCGAGGCTGCCTGTGCGCGCTGTGAATTTCTCATGTTAATGTGAAATGAAATGTTTTTTTTGACGAGAACGTTTAGCGGATTTATATTAAGGGTGGCATAGCCACAAATCGGTTACAAATGGCAGGGCTGCACTGAGCTGCTGCCTACATAAAGCTGAGATACAATGCTAAAATTGCCAGAATAACATAACCCCCAAACACCTTCAGAATCCTGAAACTAAACTTATTTAAAGCCCTGGCTTCTATACAAAATGCCAGGATGCTTGAAAACCAAAAGACCCTACAAGCTGAGGTGTTACAGATCAAGAAGCTATCTACTTTTCGGGATCTTCCCCCCATTCCATGTTTAACTTGGACAGTTTACTTTCAAGCTCACCAATTCTGTCCTCAAATTTTTCCTGAGGGCTTTTCAACTCTTGATGAAGCTTGTCTAGTTCCTCAGAGAAGCCGATTTTGACTGAGGTTAAATCCTGCTCCAGCTGTTCCATTCTCCTCCCTGCTTCTGTATCAAGATTCTCCAGAAAGTCGAGCTGAAACTGGAGCGACTGCTTCAATTTCTCCAGCGTGTCATCTAGCTGCTTCAGGCGTTCCTCTACTGAGAGGTTCCGGCTGGAGCTCGCGGCCATTTCCTCTTCTCTTGCTCTTGTTCCTTTGGCAAAACTTCTGCTACTCTTACCGTGCCTGAAAGTGGTCTGCTTCTGGACTGAAACCGTGAGCGGATTTATGCAAGTTTCTCCTCCTGTAATCATTCTTTCAGCTGTGCAAGCCCCGAGAGGTATGGGCGCGAGGTCGCGACCTTCTCTTTGCATGTGGGTTGGTCTCCTGGTCTCCCTCTGCCTGATTCCCTCAATCGCACGTACCGTCCCTAAATCCTGGCACTGTCTTTTCTTGTCCCGTCCTTGCGCATGGTCTTGGATATTTGCTGAGCGTGGATTCATGTCATGGGAGCTCCACCGTGGAGTGTTGATCATTGACAATCATTTGTCCTTGAGCCAATGCAGCGCCTCTATTTGCCTCTTCATCCGCAACTTGGTTTAGCTCTCTTAAAACATGAAAAACTTGGAACGAGTCGAATCCCCTGAGGAGCAAGCGAATTTTGGCCAACAAGTTATTAAGTTTTGCATTTTGGGTTTCTTTTGAGAGAGCTATAGCTCGGATTAGCAGACGAGAGTCCCCGATGATGAATAAGTCCCGGATTCCATTGCTTTGAGAATGGCACAAACCTTGCCAGAGTGCCATTGCTTCTGCCTGGTTATTGGAGGCAATGCCCAGACCAAACACATAGCGCACCATAATTTTTGCATTTGGCTTTTCTATTATACCTCCTCCACCTGCTTGGCCTGGGTTTCCCTTTGAGGCACCGTCAAAAGAAAGGATATAGCAGTCCCTTTCTCTTTTCCAATTGTCGAAGTCACCTTTTTCTTTCCTGATTTCCCATTGTTCCGGGGAAGTGATGAAGGCTTTGTCCCCAATTTCCTTTTGGATTTGGAATTGATCACTCCAGAGCTCTTCTTGCTCTTCCATCTTCCTGCTGTGAATAGGTAGCCTTTGGGTGCTAGCCCATTCGCTAAAGAGAGACCTGATCCTGGTGCTCACTAGGGGGGCCCTCCTTTCCTTTTCTCGGAAAATTCTGTTGTTTCTCTCCAACCATAGCCCCCAGAGGATGAATCTTGGGATTGCTTGCCAAAGCCTTGAGGCAACGCTTTGCTTCTTTTGACGGAACGGGAAGAGATTGGGCCAGTCAAGGAGTAGGGAAAGGATGTCGTGAGGAAGGGGGAGGTCTGTTTGCAAACCTACAACCAACTTCCAAACTTCTTTTGAAAAGTTACAGTTGAGGAGAAGGTGATTAGAGGTTTCCTCCGCTTGCTGACACAGGGGGCACCTAAAGGGGCCCTCCCAGCGTTTCTTTTGGAGGTTTTCCCCTGTCTGAATGCTGCTATGACTTAGTGTCCAGAGAAACAGGTCAATCTTAGGTATGGTTTTTAGGCTCCAGATGGATTTCCATAACGCTGGGTTGGGTGGTACGTGAGGGAGGCTTAGAGATGTAGAGTATCCCAGCGAGGTTGAATAAGGTTTAGCATTTCTTCCCCAACCTCTCTTGTCTCTCCCTCTTTTCCTTAGTGGGGCTTTCCCCTGCAGGCTGAGCTTTAGGGAACCCCAGTCAGATTCTAAGTCCATAGGCAGATTGCTCACTGCCCAGCCTTTCCACCGTTTGTGTCTTCCTGTCCCCCAGGCAGAAATGTCGAATAACGTCCTCAGATTTTGCCCATTCATCCAGGTTTTCAGACGCTGGAGATTCTGATTCAATTCCAGAGGTGGATCACCAAGAATGGAGTCTTCCCAAATTTTAATTTGTTTCCCATTTCCCGGCACCCAGGTCAGGTGGGGAGTGAAGTGATCGATGACTTTTCGACAGAGAATGAAGATTGGAGACCCAGTGTGTTCACTTGAGAGGTGTTCCACGCATCTTCTCCTTGGACCTTTGAAATACTTCTTCCACAAGGCTTCCTTGCACCACGCTGTTTTGCCACTGACTATGTGCCATAATAATTTTGCTCCAAGAGCAAGGTTCTGCACTTTAGCATTTTTGAGGCTTAGCCCTCCCTCCATAAGGGGCTTCGAAACCTTATCCCAGTTTATGAGGCGGGGTCGCTTGTTTGTCTGCTTGCCCCCTTCCCATAAAAAACGTCTTTGCAAAGCTTCCATTTGTTTGATTGTGGTGCCAGGAGCTAGCAGAAGTGAATTTTGATAGATGGGCACACTTGCTAGGACAGATTTGATGAGTACTATCCTCCTTGCTAAACTTAACCAGTTTGCACCCCAAGAGGAAATTCGTTTCTTTAGTTTGTCTAGAAGGTGGTTCCAGCTGGAAGTCCTTGGGTTCGTCTTGGAGATTGGGACGCCCAAGTAGGTGAATGTTTCCCAATTTGTATGCCCTTCCATGCCTAAGATTCTGGATATTTCCCTCATCTCATTGGGTGTAATATTCCAGCTGTAAATTTTACTTTTTGACTGGCTTATCTCACTTCCTGACACTGCAGCATAAGCGTCCAGCTCCTCTTTGTATCTTTTTGCTACTAGACAACTTGCCCCTCCTAGGAGCAATGTATCATCTGCAAATTGCGCGTGGTTAATTTCTTTCACACCTTGGGCTATCTGTAAACCTTTGAGGTTGCTTAAGATTCTGGCATTCTCTAGTTGGTAGCTTAGGATTGAGGCCTGGATTGCGTAGAGCAAGGGCGATAGAGGACAGCCTTGACGTAAACCTCTGGACGCCTTGAAGAAACTAGTCACTCTCCCGTTTACCATGGGGGCTATCCATGGTGAACCTATACAAGCTTTTATCCAATTCACAAAGGATTCATCGAATCCAAACTTCTTCATTACTTCAAATAGGAAATTATGATTAACTCTGTCAAATGCATTTGCCAAATCAAGTTTGATAATCATACCTTTGTCCTTCCTGCATAGGCTTGTATGAAGAGATTCTTGGACTAGGATTATATTGTCTGCTATTTGCCTTCCTTTTATGAATCCTCCTTGGTTCTTCGACACTATGGATGGGAGGATGTTCTTCAGCCTGTTTGCAATTACCTTAGTGAGAATTTTATAGCTCATGTTACATAGAGATATCGGTTTGAAGTGGCTGAAGGTGAGCGCTCCCTTCTCCTTGGGGATGAGATCCAGGAAGGCTGAGTTGGTGCCTCCTCCCAGCTTACTGTTCGCCTGTGATTTCTTTATCATTTTGGTGAGGTCAGACTTTATGATTTCCCAGCAATGCTGGAAGAATCTTGCAGTAAAGCCGTCTGGTCCATGAGCTTTGTCCGGGTGCATTTGATCAAGTGCCTCTTTAATTTCTTGCTGCGTGACTTCCTCTAGAAGTTTTCGATTGGTGTCATCTTTTATTAGTGTTGGAACCACTGATAGAGGGTACGATTGAGGAGTTATGCTTGCCCTTCTATTTTCTGTGTAGAGAGTTTTGAAGGTCTCGAAGGCTGCTTTTCTGATGTCCTCCGGTTAAGAAATTGTAGTATTTTGGATTTGGATTTCTGTCACAGCCTTGAAGAGCTTCCTTGCTTCCGCTTGCTTATGGAAGTAACTTGTATTTTTGTCCCCTTCTTTCAGCCAGAGGCTTCGAGAATTTTGCCTCCAGTAACTTTCTTCATCTCTACAAGATTTGTGCCAATGGTTTTGAAGTTGCTCCTCCTTGAGAATGTCCTGCTGTGTAATCTCCTTGTTTTCCAGAGCGAGCTGGTGATTTTCTAGCTGCCTTTGAGCTTCTAGGCGGAGGGATATAGGGTCGACTTGTTTTTTTGCCCAGCCTTTTAGCTCAGCCTTGAGACGCCTCAACTTTTCTTCCCAGACATAAAACGCAGATCCTTTAATTTTGCTGGCCTAAACCTTGGAGACTTTGCTTCGAAAGTCCTTGTCGTGTATCCATGCAGGGTTAAATCTGAAAGGAATGGGCCCTTGGCCTTGCTCTTTCTTAATCTCCAGGCTGATTGGCTTATGATCAGAGGTACTGTGAGGGAGGATTTATGAGGAGGTTGTGAGTCCTAAAGTCAGGAATGAACTCTGTACTAAAAATCTGTCCAAGCGGGCTGCTATGTGTCCTGGGCCTACCCTTTTGTTGGTCCAGGTGTAGCGCCCTCTTAAGGGTTTAATGTCCATTAAATCCCATGCTGAGATCAGGTCCTCCACCCACTCTCTGGCCGGGTCCCTTACAATGGACCCCCCACGTTTTTCTTCTGTTGCTAGGGTTACATTTAAATCACCCCCTAGAATTATATTTTCCACCTCATTCTCTATTAGGTATTCTTGAATAGATTGCCAGCAAATTCTTTTCTCGTCAATATGCTGAGGGACATAAATATTAAAGAGACTTACCGTTTGTCCGGATTCCTTGTGGAGCAGTTGAGTGAATATCCAATGCATGCAAAGGTCAGAGCAGATGAGTTCTAATTTGGAGACGTTCCACATTGTGCAGAGCCCTCCTGAAGCGCCCCTAGCGTTGTCAGCTACACCCTGGCTGCTTCTCCATACGTTTTTTAAGATTGTTAATGAGTCTTGTTGACTCATTTTGGTTTCCTGGATGAGTAGGATGTCCGTTCTTGTTGTTTTGATTAAATCCCTGAGAGCGTCTTCCTTCTTCCTGCTGCCGAGACCCCTACAGTTCCAGGATGTGAATTTCATTGATTACTTTGCGGGGGGGAGTGGCCTCCTTGGGAGGCCTTTGCCTGCTTCCTTGTTTGCCTTACATCAATTATTTGCTTGAGAGTTGGCTGAGCTCCTTTAAGAATGTTCTTGTACGTTTCTTTTTCTCTTTCCGCCTTTTTGGACTTCCTCCCTCTGCCAGGCCGTTTTGGAGTGTCCCAAGCTTCACTTGTCCCCTCTGTTTCACTCCCTGACAAGATCTCTCCCTCTTCGTTGCCTTGATCCGTTCCATTTCTTGGGGGAGGGGTTTCTCCTTCCTCAGTGCCTTGAATCCCCCCCTTCTCCGCACCTTCTGTTGCTTTTGAGGTTCCTTCTACTTCCTGGTTTTGGGCGCCTCTTCCTTCTTCACCTTGGCCGGTGTTGCTTGAGGGCGCTGCTTCCCCTTCATTTCCCAACTCTTTGAAACTGTTTGTCGTGCCCTGGATTACTGGATTGCTTTGGGCCGGCGTTGGGTTGTCTCTGCGTGGGCCGGTGGGTTTCGCTCTTCCTTTCCGGGGTTGCTGCCAACCTTCCTCCCTTTCTTTCTCTTGCAGGGCCTTGGGGCAGTTCCTCTGGAAGTGACCGTACTCATGACATCCTCTACATTTAAACGGTAGTTGTTCATAGTCCAGTTTTTGCAGGTGGTGCCACTCCCCCACCTTCATCTTTACTACCTTCGACAACCCTACTTCCAAGTCAACTTTGACACAAATTCTGGCACAAGAGTATTGGTCTTTTGGGTCGGCTTTGTCAATGTAATGGCCTAGCCCGTTCCCGATCGCTTGCAACGACGGGGAGTTCCAGCAGTGGATTGGGAGGTTTGGGAGTCTGACCCAGGCCGGGACATCTTTTGGTACTTCCGAGGCTGGATCGAAGTTTGGAGTCCAGCGATTCAGATAAAGTCCCTGTGCACCCATGAAGTATGGCCCGTTCTTGAAGATTAAGTCCCGATCCTCCTGGGAAATGAATTCGAAGATGAAATAGCCCCTTCCAACGACGTAGCAGGTCACACTATTCTTTATTAGCGGCCTCTAGTTTCTTTGAATCCAGTTGTCTGTTGTCCTGGTTGAGGGTTAAATCCCCATGAACTGACCTACTAGTCCTCGCTCTGATAAGGAGATTGCTACTTTCATTGGTTGTTCCGGTGGGAGATTGATTTCTGGTATGTCCTCCAGTCTTCTCACAAAGCTCTATGGTTCACCTTGGGTCGCCTTCTTCGTGCAAGCCGTGACCAGTTTACTGAAGGATGCAGAGGGGGAAGGAGGGGGCGGTGGCTCCCCTCTGTCCTGACTCGACATGGTAGCGGCCGAACCCTGTCAACGCAAACCCTAACTAGTTTTCCTCCGCGCGTTTGTATCTATCTCAATATTGCTCAAGTTTGGTCCTTACCTTATTTGATTCATTACTTAATGTGAAATGAAATGTTATTATAATAAAATCTATAAATACTAAATAAATACATGCATGTCAATGTTATCTCATAAGTTTACCTACTAAAGCAAGGATTAGCCACCACGCGGCTCCTTTTTAATATATATATATATATATATATATATATATATATATATATTAAAAGTTAAGTTTAAACTAATGTTTCTTCGTTTGATTTTCAAATCATACCTTAAACAAATAAATAAAAGTAAAGGATACATTCATGGCTGGTTGGCAAACTTCCGAGAGATCAAACCTCATCATGTGTATAGCAATATTTTTTTAATATAATATCAATTTTAAAAATTATTATTATTATTATTTTTTTTTTTAAGAAATTAACAAAACTTATCATAGATAATGAAGATATTTATCATGGTTGTTATATGTGAATGTAAATTAACTTATTATACCACTTTTTTTGAAATGATTTATTGGTAGTTTATAAGGGGGTAAACTTTCACTTATTGTTAAACTATTTTAGGTTTTGGGTTGTTAATTTGTTTCCTTAATGTTAAGAAAGATTAGTCTTAATCAATCAAAAATAATTTTAAGTCTTAATCTAAGACTAAAAAGTGGTTTCAATATAGATAATATTTAAAAAAAATCAATATTAATAAATTGTTAATAAGCATGTACAGTTTTTTTTATGAAATCTCTCTATATAACAAAAAAAAATTAGTATATAACTAAAAACAATATTTCTTAAATATTTTATCAACATCTCTTCTTACAAATTTTATGTTTCTTTAAATTTTAAATTTTTAATAATTTTATGTCTTTTTCATACAATTATTGTTTTTGTTTTAAAAAAATCTTAAAAAGAGATACTTTTCCACATTTCTAGTTAAACATATACTAGCATTATGCATGTTTCATGGATTCATTGAATTTGTTTCATGGATTCATTGAATTTCTATTGGAACTCTCTAAGCTTGGAATAAATTTTGGAATTTTACATTTGACACTACAAATGGATTTGTAAACCCCATTCTTATTGAAACAACTACATATTATTCTAATTATAATTTTAATAATTAGAATTTGTGATTTTAACAATTTATCAATTTTTTTTTTAAATTATAAAAAAAACTAAATTAGAAAACAAGAGTAACTTGCTTTAGTTTTTTTAAGTTTTTTATTTATTGAATAAAAATATGGTATATTAAAAAATGAGTTGAATATTATAATATAAACATATTATTCCTTTCAATATTAAATAGATAGGGAGATTAAATCGAAACTATCTTAGTTTAATTTATAAAAATACGTTATGTTAAAAAATGGGTTGAATATTATAATATAAATATATTATTCATTTCAATATCATATATAGGGAGACTAAATCGAAACTATCTTAATTTAATTTAACTTATGATTATATATTATTTATACATTTAATGATTAATATTTTATGTTATATATTATAATTTTTTTTTTTGATTTTAAATGTTACACATCGTTTATCTTAATATATGATAGTCGGTGATGGAGTGTGCTGTTAAAGTCATCGGTTCGAAACTTGTGGGGACAAAAAATCCAGCCATGTTAAGGGTTGGTGTGGCTTAGGCCGGGTGCGATCCCCGTGTGATTTTGATGCCTTAGATGCCCCTAAGTTGCAGTTTCTTAGCCATAGGTTAGTCCCACATGTCACAGACAAACTAACAAAAAAAAATAAAATGTAAATATTGTCATAATATGTAGTCCAAATGTTCTATGTTTTTACCCTTTTCCGAGAATGTTTTTCTGATGAGTTTTGTCTAAAATCTGGCCATAAATTTAGAGGGATAGCTAGAATGACATTACATATTTTAGGTTCTCCGGGGTGTTGAAATGATTTGTGCATTCAAAAACGTGATTTAAGCAATGTAAAATTGTGATTTCACCAACAACTGTGTTGCTATATTCCGGTGATAGTTGTCAGAAAAAAGTAAACCAATAGAACGTTTAAATTACACCTTGTTATAATCTTTGGATGAACTTAACTGTTCATTCTCTCACGTTCAAACTTATTTGCACTAATATAATATTCTTTGTAAATGATATAAATGTCACATCTTATATACTTATAAGATGATATGAGGTTGATATTATTGTGTTTGAACTAACCTTGATGTGAAAATCTATGTATTTGTGATCTTCTACTTGAGGTATGCTTAGCTTATGAGTGGCCATAAGGTATGTTAGCTTATCTTATGCAAGGCTTGTGATTCCTTATAAATGGGAGGTTGGGGTATGTGGGCTTGTGGCCTTTTAACTCTACACAGATCTTTGTTTTGCGGAATTAAGATTGTATGCTTTTGTAGTCACTTTCAAATCAAATATATATAGCACTAGTGAAGAATAAGCAAATAGGAAGACCTCAATCACACCACAATTAAACACCACAAACAATAGAGATTACCTTGGAGAAAATTTAAAGGAAAAATTCTAACATTGAATGGTTGTGCGCATTGTTTATTTCTGGGTAATTACAAAATTATGATGATGCTTGTTCTCTAGGACATTACAAATCACATTCACAAGGTTTTACTCACCATTCCCTTTTCTTCTCTGCCAAAGAACTCCATTTCAATCTGTGTGCATAGGTCTAAAGTTAGTGATGGCTTTGTTGGGAGCAGTTGGAAGCCCATGCATCCCCATCTCTTCAACTCCTCAACTACATCACTCTTCCTCTCCCTTTTGTCTTTTGTTGGCAATGTTCCTATCAAAATTCCATTGATTTGTTTTTCTTAAATTTAATTTTCAATTTTCAATTTTAATTGCTAATGGATATATTCTTCCTTTCCCTATTGGGTTGTGGTTGCAATGCTTTTGCTTTTTGTCTTGCTAGTCCCTTCTTGGCCCTTTCACAATTGCCCCTTTTTGAAGTGCAACTTAATGTAGAGAGCTTTGTTGCTCACCTCATCTATGCTTTGAATCACACCAAGGAGTTGTAATTTCCTTCAAACATGGTTGAATAGTGGGTAAATTCATGAAGGTGGGTAACACTTTCGTGAGAATCGGGTCTCCAAAATCCCGAAAGACATTTTTTCAGCTGAACTAATATTTTTTTCGGCCAAAAGTACTATTTTTTCGGTTGAAATATGTTTTGGCTGAACCTTTGAACGTGAAATTGAACAGTACCGCGACGACGCCCTCGATTCTTGTGTACAATTTTAGCCGAACGATTTTTTTTCATCCGGTAACATCTTTTTGGTCAAAAGAAATTTTCGACCGAATGAACTTTTCGGCCAAAAGAACCGTTCGACCGAAAGAACCTTTCAGCCGAAAAGAGGTTTATATATTACCCACACATCGCGATTGTTATGGTTTTTCCGAGTTGCTGGTTAGTTGTCAGTGTTGGCAATAACGCTAGGCGACTGTGTTGCATGTCGTTGCAGTGTTGACAGTGTTGGCGATAGTGCTAGGCGGGCGAAAAGGGGGACGTTGGAGCTGCGGGCGGGTGTTGGAGCTACGGGCGGGTGTTGGAGCTACAGGCGTCCGATCCAGGTAAATTTCGACACAATAATTTAACAGTGTTTTCTAAATTAGTGGTCGGTAATGTTTAGTGGTCAACACAATAATTTAATAGCGTTGTCGGTAATGTTTAGTGGTAAATTTTTAGTTTTGTCTAAAGAATTGGTCTCTCTTTGTCAGCTTTCAATGTAAAATGCGAAGTTCCACACCTCACCAAAATCCTATTTACGTAATCCATGGAGAATTTTCAAGGGAGGGGCCTACATTTCCAATTCTTGTAGGGCTAGTATCATTACCACTCATACTGCTCTTTTCTACACTGAATAGATCAATCCCTGAATAAGGCAGGGATTTATGGATCACTTTAGGCCCCTATCCCTTTAGCCTCTCTCTGTCAGTAAGTCCCCAACTATCACTTTGCGCGCAAATTCAGTTAACCGAAAGGGCCCTTCACTTCACACGATAGAGAAGGTGAGAGCATGAGCATATGTAGCACCCCTTTCTATTCCATAGTCTGTAGTATCTGACCGAGTGAAAGTATCCAAATCTAGTGCAACCAAACTAGATGCATTAAAGGCAGTAGCAGGGTGTGTTGTTCTTCACTCTGCGCCTAGTAAGTCCCCAACTATCACTCTGTGCCCACTAAGTCCCCAACTATCTCTCTGTGCCCTCTGTCTAATTCTCTTGGAAAGACACAACAAATCCAAAAAATCCATGAGTAAAGAAATACCAATGCCTGCCATTATAACCATAACTCTAGGTTTAGAGAGAGGCATATAATGTATACCATTGGCCATTGCCCCCTTGAAATGCAACAACCAGAGACCAATTAAAAGAGAAAATTAATTTGATACTACCCATAATAAATGATAAAGTCCTCAAACTTAGAATTGATTATGCAAAGGTCAACATTTGGAAAACATGGGTGTAATTGGCATTAGAATTTACCAGTGCTTTGAAAAGAAACATATTGGTGGGAAACACAATTTTTTTACTCTCAAGAAGATAGTTTCTTATTGCCCTTCTGGCTATCAGGGCGTTATAGAAGCCATCTATTTTTAAACAGACAGTTAGTACAACGTTGATTACGACTTATGCTAACCTTGGAAATATTACAGTAATACCTTTGTATCTTTCTATTCCTGAGAGTCCTCCACTCTTATGCATGTAATTTTGAAGGGTATCAGAAATCGTGAATGACTCCATCAACAAATCTGGTTTGTTCGTCTTCATACCTTGAAGATTTTAAAGAACCGATCAACAACTTTGTCCAATTATCCAATTTATTAAATTATTAATTTTTGTTCATCATTATTATCCAATTACAGTGTCCAATTTCTGTTCAAACGTGTTAGTGATGAACCTCTAATTTTTAGGTGGGTGTTTGAGCAATTGTAAAATGAATGGTTTGTTGATCAAAGTTCATTTTATTGTTAAAGAAGTTTGATATGTACTTTTTGGGTGTTTTAGAAATGTTTTTTACACCCTCCTTCATTCTACCATTCCATTGTGCATCCAACAAATTCTATTACCTTGCGCTCTCACCTCCAAAGCCTGTGTAAACATTGGATCAACCCAATTTGCAGTCTAGCCGTCAAAATTCAAATTTTCTCCGACCATTTGTGATCCCGCAACCCGTTGTACCTTGTTGTATGAACCAAAGTGAAAATCAACCCTCACAATGCCAACGATCCACTTTTCCAGTTCAAACCGTCAGCTACACAACCTGCTGGAATGCCTATAGAAATTACAACGGAGACCCTTGGCAAATGCCTCCAACTGCACAGTCAATTCCATAACAGGTTGTATTATTTGTATTGAATGACTTTTCATATTTTATTTTCTTGTTATTGGAAATATAATATAGAACTAAATAATCATTATATGGTGAAATTGAAATCAATTATGTGGTGCATTGTTTAATAAATTCCGATAAATGTTAAAACATATTTTTATTTTGTTATTCTTTGTTGAAATATAATACAAAAGTAGAAGATTATTATATGATGAAATTGACACCAATCTTGTGGTGAAATGTTTACTAAATTCTTATAAATGTTAGAATAGATTTTTACTATATTAATTTGGAACTGCTATTTATAGTCAATGTACAATTATGGTTTATAACATTTTTTATCTGAAATTTAATTATTTTATTGGGAAATTATGAATTCAAATAAAATTTATATTTGGGTTAATTAAACAGTGAGTTCACATATAATCTATAAGTGAGCTATCTCACATATAATATATGTGAGCTAGCTCACATATAATATATGTGAGGCCATGTCCATGTACATGGACATGCCTGAACTCGGGCCTGTACCTGTACATGGACATGGCCGAATATGGCCCTGTCCATGTACATGGACATGGCCGAATATGGGTTTGTCCCTGTACATTGACATGGGCCATATTCGGCCCTGTCTCGTAGCTTAGTAAAGACTATGTGTTACACTATGACCATTACAAACTAATACATGGCTATGATAAAGGTATACACATTAATGGTAATCATTCTAATCACTTGCTTGTTTATTTGATAGTTACGATCATACCTGTTATATTGAGTTCATGTTAGTAAGGGCTGTGTTCTCATGTTCAACTTAACTAATCTCTTACCTATGATATGTTTAAGCTTCACATATTATGTCCTTATTGAAACCCATATCTATCTGTGCTTTATCTGAATAAGTTGTACAGACCATATACGTAGTTTCCCTAATAAAGGTTATATAACTAAAATCAATACTAATACTGATAATAATCAAAGCATGTAAGCTATCGTAATAACAACTTGATCTCAACTAATATGAAACACACCATGTCTAGCTCTATGCTCTCTTGTTGTAATTCAAAGCATGTGATGTAGTGTGACTTATAATTCTATGTTAGTATTACTGCCATTGACCTTTATTCTAGTGAACACAGTAACATCTAGCACAAAATAGGAGTCAATTTGGCAAGTATAGGCGATAGACATGAATTAATCCCATTACAACTAACATGAACATACTGCTTATATGGTATAGATACTAGTAATACCAGCCGCGAGGAGTTGTCCGAGATTTACCGGTGAATATGGTAACATATGAACAAGGGGAATCAATATGCATACTCTGATACATGGTGATATATATAATAGCCATAGTATTCCATGGAGTTCATACAGAGATTAGTGTCCTATACCTTGGACTCAGACTCTACATTCTTAACTATATCGTAATATTGACATAGCTCATACAAGTAAGAAATGAAGTTGATTCCGTTGCCTTATCTCTCTCTTAATCAGAGTAAGTAAAACCCATCTGTATTGGATAAGAGTATACCCTTTGCAAGGCCCTTGTTAATGATGCTACCGGTATAGTTATAGTGTTGCTTATAGTAATAACTCTATTTACACTATTCAATACGAGTAATAAGGATAAGGAATCCCATAATATATGATAGTTATAACATGTGGAATTGATATAGAAGAGTATTGGTCACTATGCTCATATAACTAGGATCGATAGTAATACAATGTGACCATGATTGTGCTTATAATTACGTAAATATGATAGGGCTTTGCTTCTGTTAGCTTATGAGCTTTAACTATCCCATGCCTAATTTGATTCCATTGTAATTCCCCAAATCATTCGTATTACTTGGAGCTAAGCTGGGCATCACTCCTAGTTATAGTGTACATACTAGTGAACATATAGTAATCATAAACTATCTAAATCATATAAGCATTACTATTAGTTAATACAGATCCATATTACATATATAGGCAATGGTATACATCTTATCATACATGTTATTACTAATACATCATGACATATATCGTATCTAAGCTTTTAGTAATAGACGTGATTACAATACCATCTTTAAGCCGAGTTACAATACCATGTATTCTCCCTATAAGTGTATGTTTTCCATTAATTACAACATAGTGATTAGTGTATTAGCTAGTTTAACAAACTCAGTATCATGGAAACAATAGGGATAAAGTAAATGTACATAAACATGAATCAAACCTGTTGTAATCATACCAACTAACTGTATAGGGTTGAACATGATGAAGTAACGAGATAATATGATATGATACCACAACAAGCCCTCTATGAGAGCTCTATACATTAGCTTTGGTGATCTATCACCCTTTGTATTTACACTAATATGACACATATACTAGTTACAAATTGCATGGTATTCTCTCTGCCTTATTTGCTCCATATTGTGCGAAGCTTTACTGTATGAGCATACCATAGATATGGGAATATAAGGAAATGAACAATGTAGATATGAGGCAAATCAAAGAGATAAAAAATGATAAGAGATATGAGCTCTGTTGTAACAAGAGTGAATCTTGTTTCCATAACTATTACCATTGAATAGTATTAACTATGCATAATACTAGTATTCCTTAAAGGGCAATACTAGTATTACTTCTATATTATTGTCGATCAACTTTGATTGGAATCATAGTATTGAAAGTGAACACATGTGATGTATGTGAATAGTTTAGATAGAGCCTATGTTTTTGAGATAACTCGTTTAACTGTATTGATACAACTAAGTAATATGCATAATATATGGATCCGTATTGATTATACCCATAGAGCTAGTATCATAGCTTTGAACTTGAACTTACATATAAACCATATATAACACTAAGCAATGCTTACTGTATACGATAACCACACTGATATTGAAGTAATACCTAAGCTATCTGTAATGAACACATACTACTTATCACTATTCCACAATGTTGATTAGGGAAATAAGGGGAATATACACACTATTCGATAATGTTAACAGGTAAAAATAAGGGTAATAACTTATGACACAAGCATTGGAATCACATACAAGTGTAATACATGTCTTGATACTTAGTGCCATTGCTTTCTAGTGATATCCCATGTAGTTAATAAGAGATAAGATTAATATCACAATACGTATTGATTATGGTAAATAGGTAACATGATATCACCTTGTTGAACCTTAAGCTAAGTTGTTCCTGTATCACTGATATCACAGTAATGGAATGGCTCTATTCCCCTTGTATTATAGGTTAAACTATTGCCTTTAATTCTTATTATATACTTCCCTTTGTAGTTAACAATCATGTCGTTTTCTTCTATTCCTTATGTTATAGCTCAGACAACAACCTTTAACTGTAACTGGACAAATAGGGCAGCAGTTAGTAGTATCTCTATTCAATGGACTTACTTCCTTATAATGATCATTGTTCTAGTACCAGGATGAGATTCATAGTATGGAATGTTATGGAATTAATGGGAAGCAATATCACTGGCTACTACACAATGATAGATTCAAACCAATGTAATTAGTAGTTCATAATTAGATACATTAGACTCATATCAGGAAGCTGTGCTCATAGTTAGTTTTGTACTAATCCATATCCAAGCAACGACAATCAATGGTAATAAGCTAATCACTATCATAAGTAGTACTAATACATTTGCTCTATGTGATGGATATGTGATCAAAATTGTAGTGGTGATCCCGTATTATTATTAGTTTAATGAACATTAACTTTGTGTTAATTACATTACAAGTATTGTTTATTCTGTGTTATTACATATGGTATAAGTAGTAACATGTAGATATTGAGCTTAAAGTAGAGCTTACTTCATAGTTACACATCATGTAATGGTTCCAACAACTGTAAGTAAGCATATGGTGTTAGTTATGTGATTACCTTTATCTAAAGAAGAATGTGATTATGGTGTTAGTAAGCATATAGAATTCCTAGAAATTGTATTTGCTACTAGTGCTGTTGTAGGCTTTATATCTTGACCTAGTGGAATTATAATTAGCTAGGATGTTACTTAGTCAACTTCTAGAGCTTTACCTGGAGATCAAATTGACACGACCACCTAACCATTTCAATATTGTTATTCACAATGGCTTCAACATCTATAATAGTAAGCATAGATAAGCCCATTTGACATGTCCATGGGCACGGATAGTGTTAGCGATATTTCTTGTTAGCAATATCATCTAGCGCCATAGGAGAAAGCTCCACAGAAGGGCTTCATCGACATATCGGGAATCGAAATATCGGAGATCCTGTGCACAAGGAGTTCATGCATTTTGAAACCGCAAATCCCGGAACTCCGATGGGGAGTTGGACTGCGGTCACACGGAGCGATGGTCACATTGACCAGGAGTTATAGCCAGCAGGGGCAAACGCACAAAGGAGCGCATCGGGGATCGGTATATCGCGAGTCCTGAGGACTTGCACATTTCGACATCAAAAAGTCTGAAACCCCGACAACGGAGTATAAGGCTACGGTCTTATAGGGAGGCGGTCACGTGGACTAGGCGCAGCCAAAGGGCTAAGGCCGAAGCGCATCGGGGATCGGAGGATCGAGATTCCTAAGGACAGGCGCGCGTTGACATTGCAAACGCCGAAACCCCGATAGGAGTGGAATAAAGTCGCGGTCACGGGGATTGGTCATATGAGCGGGAGCTGAGCCGGGAGGGCCAGTACGTGGAAGCGCTCATCGAAGAATCGGGGATCAGGGATTCATGAGGACAGTGGTTGGTGGCAGCGGAAAGTTCGAAACCTCGAAACCCCGATATAGAGTCAGGGATCACCACGGCTAGGTGCAGAGGCCGAGAGGAAAGTCAGAAGGACCTGTGGATCAGGTTTGCACAGTGATTCCCGAAAGGAATCTAAAGAGCCGCTTCGGCTCAGAAGAGGGGATTTAAAACGATCCTGAGAGCAGGAAGGCACGACGATGTCTCAGGTACCGATTCGATGTGGGCTAAATCCCAGTAGCTGCCAGGATTGAATGAAGAAAAGAGAGGGTGGTTGAGGCCTCGCCTCAATCATTATTTGCACGACATGGAGGGTCTAACCAGCAGTCTGCTCAGGAGGGTCCTGTGTACCCATTCTTCCAGAGAAGCCAAACCCGATTTCGCGACCAACCGGAGGAAGTCTGCACATGCTAGCTCGACATTTAAATGGCTCAGCTACTCCCCTTGCTGAAGCCATGCGCAGTTAAGATGGCATCTGTCATGGGCGCACGATCATCCAGTCTGCATGCGCAGACTGTCAGAAGGCATGAAGACGCAAAGTTTTAATGCAGCTGCTCATTCCCGCTGCTGATGTTTTGGTTTTTGGTTATATGTAGGCATTTTTTCCATTTTGTAAAGGATCGATGGTTGAGCAGAGCTCCCTGGTTGTAAAGTTTTAATGAAGCATTGTTGTTCTGGTTATGTATGAACTTTGGAGACTTCTTGCCTTATGAATGCTAGTTTCTATCATGTCTTTGTTTACACTGTGTTAGAGCAGCTCGGAATTGGAGGATCCAGTCGAGCTGTAACTATTATAGGATGATGTTGTAATGGATCACTGTAATGGTTACAGAGCCTCTAATCAGTCCCTATGATTTCTTTGACACTGAATGACTCGAAATTGGAGGGTCCAATCGAGTCTGTTATTCAGTTCCTCGAAGCCCTGAAACCAGGAGGATCCTGCTTTCGAAGTTTTTCCCCTACAAACCGCCACAACCTGATGCCTAGAGCTGTTTGTTCACTTTCCCTTAAGTCTTCCATCTGTTCATCTTTAAATCAACCCACTGGATGAAGTTAGGATTCCAGACCTCCTCTGTTCTTTACGTACTAGACTCAGTCCCTGAGTTAGAGTGATACCTCCTAGAGCCATTATCTCCATTTGATCACCCTTTATAAACAAATCGTGACTTGAAAATGATGGGCGTTGGGCTCTGCTCCTGCAAGCAATCCAGGAGTGACTTCTGACGCTAACAGATAGGGCAATTTTTGGTCCTGTCCATGTACAGGGACATGCCCGAACCTCCTATAAATTAATAATTTATGAACACAATAGGATGCAAACACAATAGAATAAACACAAAGACACAACAACACCTAGACCATATCAGGCACAAACAAGTAGAGGTATAATTTATGTTTATCAGATGGGATGACATGTCCGAATTTGGACCTGTCCATGTACAGGGATGGGCTTGAATTCGAGCTTGTCCCATTATTGAAGAATAACAAATGTATAAACTAAATAACATCCAAATAAGAGCATGATCACATTATTGACTGTCCTTTGTTTTTTTGGTTTATTTTGTTTTTTGTTAAGTACCAAGTTGAGATAATGTGTGATTCTTTTCTCTCTCAGGATGGTCCATGAGACCTAGGAGTAGTTAAGAAGAACATGATCACATTATTTATCTTCCTTGTATGCTTGGATGATAAAAGCTTATAAGTAAATATCATGAGAATCATGTGGACATTTTGCCATTCAAGAAGAACTTAATTGTTGACTTTGTCTTGAAATCACCCTTGTTTGACTTACGCTCCCTTTAATTCTTGTGTGAGTTTTTGGTTTTGTGCTTTACCTAAAGAAAATTATCATTCTTGACTTTGGAAGAATTTAATTGTTGACTTTGTGTTGAAACCACCCTTTCTTGAACTATGCCTCCCTTAATTGTTGTGTGGGTTTTTGGTTTTGTTCTTTGTTTTTTCCTAAAGAAACTTAGCTGCCTTGACTTTGGATCCCTTCTCTTGACTTATTTTTAATTATTTAATTGTGTGGCTACGACCCCTCTTCTTGGTCTTTTCCATCTTGTTGGAGATCCCTTCTTGGTTATTGTTTGGGGATTTTGGTTCTACTTGTTGGTGTCACCCTCCTCATCTTTTTGTTGG
>ML798222.1:180567-203807 GCA_009831015.1 Picea engelmannii | reverse complement strand
TCACGATGATTCATAAATGTATGTTCATTGCACATTAGTGAGTTTTAATTTGATTTTATGTTGGAGTTTTATATAAAAGTGTTCAAGCTTATTTTTGTTGAATAAACTTATATTTTTTACTTTTTTCAAATTTTTAATTTAGCCTTTCCTATTCACAGGGTTACTAAACTAGTGTCTATATAAATTTTCAACGCTTTGATTAATTATTTTGAAATATATAGAACCCCTATATAAGCTTATCGTTGTTTTAAATAGTACATTCAAACTTATTTATGTTTAGATCATGACGAAGACCTAATTTTGAACTTGAACATTTGATTATTTGAGAACAAATTTTATCCCACATCAAGAAATGAGAAGTTTCTAAATTTTCTTCAATTGCATTCCTTGCCTTCTTGTCCAAGAATGTCATAGTATGGACATTTATGTTTTCTGTATACAACAAAGTGAATTCTTTCTTGCTAGGGTATTGTCAAACTCTTAACTAAATTGGTCACTAACTATAAAAACCAACATTCAAGTAGATTTACAAATAATCTATGTACGTGCATGATCTCACTTATGTTTAGATTATGACGAAGACATATTTCAAAGAACATTTGATTATATGTAATATAAATACATCTTAAAGATGAAATATTTAAATGGTTTTTGAAGAATGACTTAATATATGTGCAGATTTGTGTTTTTTCATGTACATGAAAGATTATATGAGAACATCTATTCCACCGCAGAAAGAGGAGATACGTATTTTATGGAAGAATGGTTTTTAAAATGAAGATTTGTGAACTTTCATAGATATAAGTAATTTCTTAGAATAATGACTTAATATGAAGATTTATGAGTCATTTGATTTGAAAGGGCATTATGGAATTTGATTATATGACTACTGCAGAAGATGCGATAATTATTTTACTGCTGAGTAAATAAGATTATCTGGGATGAGAATTTCACCTGAAGGATTTGAGACTTTATCCACAAAAAGATATGTATTTCATTGGAATAATGACTTAGTATGAATATTTGTGAATTTTTTGCATACGCAGTTCTATATTTATTTTCAGATTATTATATAACTCTGAACAAAAAAATTTCTTACCAAGAACACAAATTTTCTCTTTAATTTTTATTAAGATTTTAGATAAGATTTTACAAATTGTTTAAATTATGTATGCTTAATGTTTAGAGTAACTATTTTGGAAGTTTTGAAACTTTGTGATGGAAGTTTGGATTAAAAAAAATGCTAAAAAAGTGCAATAAAAAAAGAAGAAAAATCTTAAATCTGTTTAACTTTGATTGGGTATGTTATTATTTCTTATTATTTATTTAATATTTAGTTAAAGTATATATGCTAATATGTGTTTTTTTTTTATTATTATTGTTTTTTATTGTTACAGATGTTTAAATTATATTTGGTGGAAAATATGTTTACATTATATTTGGTGGAAATGAGTATGTTGGATGATGAGACTTAACTCTTTTGATATGTATGTCAATTTTGCTTTAATCACAACTTGTTTTATTTATCTAAAATGGTACATCTGTACGTTTTATTTTAAATTTGTACATATATTTTATTGTAAATTTTTAATTTTTGAATTCTGTTTTCTTTTGCATGTTTGAATTGTAAATGTTTATTTTTTGAATTCTGTTTTCTTTTGTAGGTTTGAATTGCATGTATGAAGTGATCTATATCTTAAAGCGATGGCTCAGAGTCCAGAATTTTGGAGTTAAATGTCTTAGAATTTGTTATCATCCAAAAATGGATGTGGAACCTATGTATTTGACGGTGTGACTATTCAAACTTTGATTATATATATATTTGATATTTTTGGAACTCAAAATATCAATTTATTGTCTCATATTTGATTTCTCTTATATTGTTTATGATAATGAAATATATTGTTTATTCATTAATAAATAGTCAATAACTTATAATTTGAATTTTTATGTTTTATGGTGAAAGGATAATTTATATTTTAATGGTAGCTTCTCGATGCCAAGGCAAAGGGGAAAATCTAAGAGAGGGGTTGCGTGGTATGGCTCGCGGGGGCGAGGATGGAAAAACAATCCAGACTTGCCACCGCCTACAACTCATGCCTCTCATTCCTCCACCATGGATCTCCCTCCTCTGTCCTCCTCGTGGGCTTGCATAGTGGAGTGGTTTGATAACATGAGTAATTCATTCGGCTTCACACCTGAGCTCAACCCGAAAGTGCCATACATACACCAGCCTCCCTCCCGTCTGCCTTCTTTGTCCACTCTCCCTAGCCCGACTTCTCCCCACACTTCACCTCCTCTTCCGCCCCTGCTTTCTCCTCGGCCACAACCTTCATGCGCTCGGTGCGATGGGTTTACGGAGCTGCAAAATTCTTTGGACAACATCCAAAACTCAGTCTTTGAAGGTAGATGTGACATGAAGGAGCTGTTGATCAGAGACAAACTTCGTGAGTGTCACGAGGAGCGCTTGGAGACTCTCATATGCACTCTCCTTCACACCACTCCGAACACAGGGACTTCATCTCCAAACATTGCACATTATCCTCAGACGGAACAAAAGCCAGGCCCAAGCTCCAGATGATTACTTTTGATTCTTATTTTTTTGATGTCTTTAGACAGATTACCTTTCTTGGCTCTAGCCATGTAAGACACCTTAGTTTCTTTTTTTGCAATTGTGAACTGTTTGGACAAGTGGAAGCATTGGTTTCTCATCTGGGCGATGCAGCCACTGTCTCACTGTTTACCCTGAGAGATGTAATTTTTTGATACCAGAAGTCTTTAATAAACAGTTATTAATACAAGGATCCTACTTTATTTACAAAAAAAGAAGGTTAATTTATGTTTTATGATACTGTGCTAAAATTAAAAATGTTTTATTTCATTTTATTTATAAACATTATTGTACTATGTGAAGTAGAGCTGATTTTGTGTGGAGATGATTGTGTGATGGGAGATCTGGGTAGTTATCAAATTATAGTTTCTAAATTTAAATTTTGTTTGATTTGGAAATATGGTTGAAAATAGTCAAAATAAGTCATCAAATTTTATATTTTCTTATGAAATTTCACAATGAAATAACAATCCAACACTAAATTGGTTTTGTTAGTCTTTGGTTTCATTTCGAGCTTTCAATATATTTATTCAAGAAAATGTGAAATAAAAATTATAGTTTTTAACTTATAATTTAAATTTTGTTTGATTTGGAAATATGGTTGAAAATAGTCAAAACAAGTCAACGAATTTTATAGTTTCTTATGAAATTTCACAATGAAATAGTCCAACACTAAACTGGTTATGTTAGTCTTTGGTTTCTTTTTGAGCTTTCAATATATTTATTCAAGAAAATGTAAAATAAAAATGTGTACTTTGTAATAAAAATTGAAATAAAAACATGATTTAGAATGCAAAATTAAAATATACTTTAATATTAGTAAGTGATTTTCATTAAAATTTATATTGATATAAATTTTTATGTATCGAAAATGGTTGATCTGGAAATTGTCAATTCTTTGCACATTGGAAGTATTCACTAATGCCATTCATATGACACCTACCATTAGTGGAAGTATTCACTATACCATTAATGGAAATATTCACTATGACAGTCTAACATTAAACTGGTTATGTTAGTCTTTATTTTTTTCTCGAGCTTTCAATATATTTATTCAAGAAAATGTGAAATAAAAATATGTACTTTGAAATAAAAACATGATTTATAACTTATTTTAACATGTAAAATTAAAATATACTTTAATATAAGTAAGCGATTTTCATTAAAATTTATATTGATATAAATTGATTTTGTATCGAAAAGGGTAGAAAATGGTTGAAGTAAATTATCAATCCTCTGTACATTGGAAGTATTCACTAATACCATTAATATGACACCTACTATTAATTCAATTAAAATTATGAAAATCTAAATGCAACAAACCAAGCCTTAGTAGATGACCTCTTATTTTTTATTTTTTGTTATCACGCCACAATATCAAATTCATTTTCAACTTAAGATTTTTCAATCAAACTCAATGAAAACTATGTTTAATGTGTAGAATAGAAGTAACTTGTTACCTCTTTATCATACACATTTTTATTTCAATTTGCTTCAAGATATTGAAATCTAAATGCAAAAATTTAACAATTTAATATAATATCAACACTATTGAAATCAAAATTCATACTTTCATAATTAAAATTGATATTTTTTAAGATGACTTTAAATTTTTTAATTAGGATGATAATCATATGTATATTACCTTGAATTCTTTAATTAGGATGCTAATCATACACTTTAAGATGTCTTTAAAGTTTTTCTAAGCCATCAAAAGTCCCTTATAATGACATGGAAATCAGTCCTAGTTTTGATATGGAGTTATCCTGTTCATATGAAAAAGCATTGAACAATCAAATTGCAAATAATGAATGCAAATCTTATATGTAGTAAATTGGTTGTACATGCATTAAAGGATTTGTGTATATGATTTGGATAATTTGTAGGATTAAAGTATAATCATTCAAAGTATAGGTCAATTTAGGTTCCCTAGATACAATCTATAGGTTCTTCCGTGAAATTGTAAATAAGGCTTGGTAAACTTTATAATTCATAAAAAATACAACTTTTCTTAATTGAATGGACCATGAAAGTAAACTAAAATGGAAATGATTCTAGAATCCTAGATATTCATAAATACGTGTACTTTCAATGCAAAATATAAAATTATGGAATGCACATGTCACTTGTTTAAAGAAATCGTAATGGTATTCCATCTTCAATTATTCGTTCATGATCAGCTTTGGACATTTTCTATTTTCTAACTTTTGTTTTTTTTCTTGATTGAACTTCTATTAACTTTATGTGCGTTTCACATACCAAATGACTATATTGACAAATTATGACATCTGACTGGTAGTCTTGAAAGTGAACATGAGTATTAGTTTGATGGGTTTCTTGAAAAAAACATCCTTTTAATACGATGGATCCTCTTTCATATGTAAAACAGTTATCATTAAAATCTTCTAATAATCTTATCTTTTGTTCTGTGCATCGCATCAAATAATATTTCATGTTTTCAGTGTTGTCTACGGGTGCAACCACGACAAAGACATCTCCTACAAATAATTCGATATATTGGACAACAAATAGTTCGTGTTAGATTATCACACAAGTACATCTACAAGTTATTTGAAAAAATTTAAACATAAAAATTACCTTCTCTAACAAGATAAAAAACTCTATCGAATCATGACAAAGACATCTCCTGCAAATAATTCGATATATTGGACAACAAATAGTTCGTGTTAGATTATCACACAAGTACATCTACAAGTTATTTGAAAAAATTTAAACATAAAAATTACCTTCTTTAACAAGATCAAAAACTCTATCGCCATCAACTGACACTATAGTTTCATTTGATTCCATCTCCTCTGAGCTTGCAAGTGACATTTTCTCTTTTATATTAAGTTCGATATGTCTCCAAGCTTTAACATATTCTGCATTTTTGTTTTCGCAAATTTCTATGGATTCTGTGTCCTCTATGCAAACTAAACAAAAACAAGACTCATTTCTTCTATCAAATGAAAACACATTTTGATAGCGTTTTCTTTTAACTAAATGCATTTTTTGTGTCCCATGTATTGTACCAACTTCATATGGGATTGATCTATTTACATGTTGGATTCCAACATACCAAAAAAACTTGCACAAGATAATAACTTGTTAACTTGAAATCTCTTAAGAAATAGATTGAAGATTGAATGTAATTTTGACCATGTGAATAAAAATATCCCGTGTACATGTGTAACATGTATATATAGACACACCTGTGTACATCCCTTGACAGAGTATTTTCATGGCTTAACGCCATTTTGCACCATTCAACAACTTGATCAACATATTCAAATCGATCGGCATGAGGGTTCATCTAATACCTTCGAAGTGCTCGTTTTACACATGACCTTGCACTGTTGTGTAATGTTTGATTTTTTATGAAGACGACACAACAAATAGAATGATCGTGAAGATTTGAATTGACCTGCACACCCATCTGACCATATCCAATGTCGATCGAATCTGATCCCTTATTATTTCAATGAATCATAAAAATTATCAAAACAATGTTGTACATAATGTGTTGTGTGCTCGATCATCACTTATATAAAATTGATATTCTTTAATAACATGTCGATTGTTGTTGGTGCATTCTATGTTATTAAAATTCCGTTGAGCATGTCTATATAGAACGTGGACAAATATAGTTACTTAATCAGAATGATGATATTCACTCTGTATTTCTTTTTGTGTAGGGAATGTGTAATTCTCTGCAAAATCAACTACAGACAAAATTGTTCCTCGTGGAAACACTTCACGTGGTTGTTTGAATTGTAGGTCTTTCCATTGAGCTCTATGTGAATGCTTGGTGTATTTATAAATTTCTTCCACAAACTTCTTGAAAAAATCTATCACACATATTTTATCTACTTTCAAATCAATCCTTTTGGAAATAACATTTGAATAATGCAGATCCATGCTGTTAATATATTCATATCTCTTCCAATTGACTGTTATATTAGAAAATGATTGATCATTCATATCAATAGGATACTTTGAGTGAAACAAACTTAGATTTCCACAACGATCACATTTCTTTCCACCAACACATTTTTTTTGGCAAAATAATTCATCACCTTCTCTTGCACATAAAATTTCAGATATAAAAACATGAAATGTGGAAGGAAGAGGTGAACTTGGCCATAAATTTTTATCAAAATCAAGAAAAGTGTCGTAATATAACTCAAATTTCACATGATAATGACAATAACAAGTGTCACGAACAAAGATGGGTCTAACAAACCATGGTTTTTGTTGCACAAATGTATTGATGAAAATTTTAGCTTCTTTGTGCTCTTCTTTGAACTTATTGAACAATTCTATTTGTGTCATTGGGAATCTATGTTTTGGATGTTATTCATATTGTTTTTGTGCTATTTTTCGTCGCAACACATCCCTTGTATGTGGTGAAACATGAGATTCTGTCAACCAACAATTACGGGCCAATTCTTTAACATTTTCTGCAAGTCTATCTTTGTAGGGTTGCTTATAAATCACTGTCCAACAAGCCAGTTCATCATTTACATCTATTTGCAATCAAAATTTTCTATGTTTGTACAATGTTTTTCTTGAAGTTCCCATCGTTTTTGTCATGTGTCATGTCAAAAAATATTTTATATTGCTAGATGAAACAATTGCTGTTTTTATCACTCTACATGCAACACTGAAATCTTTTTTTAGAGACTTTCCAAAATCTTTTAATACACTAGTTATATTGTCAAAGACATTATGTTTCACCTTTGTATATTTTGTCTACTTTTGAATACCCAATAATGATGTAGCTTCTTTTAACTTTCTTGACTTTATTAGACATAGTAAAAGTTGAGCTTGTACTGTTACTGATTCATCTTTGAAAAAAGTATTATACATATTCTTAGTTCGATATCTTATATAATGATTAGCTTCTTTCTTCCCAAATTTGTTGGTATCAACATTTTCTAATATTTCATCATCAATGTTGATAGATTCTCCTGCATATTTCAATTTAAAGTTTATATTAAAAAACAAGACCCGAACATAAATTCACTAAACTATATACAAGTGTTCATCTTGTATTATCTAAATTTATGTACATACTTATAGGTGATTCGTTTTCTACTTCAATTTCGGTTTCAACGTCTTCATTGATGTTATGAGACAAATCTATTTATGTTTTTTGAAAAACACCAAATCGTAATTACAATCAATTATATTAAACAATATTTTAAATTTGAATTCTATACTTTTAATATAGACAATATGTGCATGCATACCTGGTTGGACTTCTTCTTGTTGAAAATCTCTATTTACATTATCATTGTTTCTTTCTTCAATATTTGCACGTTCTCGTTTATTTCTCCAATAATACTCTTTTCTTTGATCGTTATGGTGAGTTTCATCTCTAGTGTGATCAAATTTTCTCTTGCGCAAACTTCCATTTCTCACGAGTATAGTTATCTGTAATTTTTTTTTAACAAAATCAACATTTCAGATTAGTCTCAGAAAAACTTCATTCTCACAAAAGTTATTAAAAAATAATATCAATAATTTTATGTTCAATAAATGATTCACCTTGAAAAAATGCTTAACATTTATCTTTCAATATATAAATTGTTATTCCAATAAAAACTTGAACAAACATCAATTACCTTGTTAAAAAAAAACGAAAAAGATGATTCAAAAATTTGTTTAGGTGCTCTAGAAAACCATGAAACAAACGATGAGTTGTGTTAAAAGTGTTCGATCGAAAGCGTATTTATACGATTTGGCACGAAATGAAACGATACGATGTGTCTTTTCATTTTTTTTGGCCGACGAAATTCGCTCAACTATCTTTAGGCCGAAAAAAGGATTATTCAGATGAAAAGATTGGAAACCATTTAATTTTGACGGATTCCGTTAGAATTATGTTTTTTGGCCAAAATATCATTTTGACTGAAAACTAGTGGATGGGACTGTTTGTAGGAACCAAATAATTCCTTCTAGCTTACCTGAACTTTGGAGGTTGCGAACTCCTGCAAATACTCAGAATTTGGTTTCGAAAGTGACACCAACATTTGCAAAATTGAATCTACTTTCAATTCCTATAATTTGTTTTCATTTTTATTATTTTTATCTAATTTTATTTATTTTTGTTTAAAAAATCACTGCATAATAATTTCGGCTGACATTATGATTCAGTGAAATGAAATATTCATATCTCTAAAAATACACAGTGAAAAATTTATATTCATAATCCTTAAACTGTTCTTTTCAAAAGGGTATTTTTAGATTTTACTTTTAAGTAAAAATTAAGATAGATACAAGGTGGGGGAAACACGTGTTTAAAATCTGCAACGTTTTCAGCTTCGTCAACTTCAAAAAATTCTAGAAATTATAATATTCATCCGTTAGATTCAAAATTATAGTCATAATAAGATAGAGTCTCTGTATATTGTTGCAGTATATTTCGTTTGCTAAAAAAAAAGTTTAATAATAGATACATTGTTGGGGGAAAACATAACTCATTATCATTCTTTTCATGTTTAAAGAACATACTGTTAAACAATTGTCATATTGACATATCAAATCTTGATAATTTTTTTTTGAAAAATAGTCATTGGAAAGCTAACAAAATTCTTCACAAGTTTTGTTTTTACTGTAAAGTGAAATTCTATACAAAAATAATACTTTTGTATGACGGAAGTTGAAGAACTTGTGAAAATATAGTTTTTTCTCATAAAACAAGCAAAATAGACACCCATCTTCATGATTTCACCCTAGTCCTATAAGGTACTTCAACACTAACTCAAGCTCTTCCAAAGAGATACCCAACCTAATGGATTTCTTTTGGAGTTCATGCATCTATTCTTGTACACTCTGTCCTTGTTCTTGCCGAAGGTATTGGGATTTCATGAGTTGTTCCTCATTATAGCCGATGGGATTAAGCTATGATATCAACAATGCCCCCAAAACCTCCCATTTTGTAACCATGGGATTTTTTCCTATCCTCAATGTATCTACATAGCTCTCTCACTATAAGAGAGCATGTTTAGAGTTGTCAAATAGGTAAAATGAATCTACCATGTTTCTTTTATTTGATAAAGGTTTTACGAACATAAATACACAAAATAAATATAAATACATAATAATAATAATAATAATAATTTAGTTAAATAAATCAAGAGACATGTACCTTTTCATCAAGAGGCATGTACCTCCTCATCTCATGACCAATCAATGCTATATAATAAATCGTCACGAGGGTAATTGTACAATCATATATTATTCATTTATCAATCAATTATACAATTCATAAATATTCTGTCTACAAATTAAATAACAAGCTTACTTGTTACAGTGGTATTAGAGCCAGTTAAAACTATACCTAACTATACAGATCTGTCATGTTCAAATCCAGACAGTCTTCGTATTGTACAACCTTGATACTCTTCCATTGCTACCGATGTACTATTCCATTGTTGCCTCCACCGTACACAGTGGCTTTCTATACCTATCCTGCATGCCATACACTGCCGTCGCCACCGTACCCTGTTCGTTGCATGTGCCTGTTCGTACTGTCTATTTCCGCTGACAAATCTGTACTATCTAACATGTTCACTCCACGTTCTCAACTCCGCCGTCTTTTTTTTATGTTGACCACCATGACTTTTCTTAAAAGTCGTATCCTCAAGTTATAATTATCCCTTATGATTTTTTTTCTTTTGCCTTGGATTATTTAATTAAGTCACTTTATAATATTATAAAGTTACTTATTTATCTTATAATAATTTATCTTTTTGGAAATTATATTTAAAAAATAAAATAAAATATGGAAGGAAGTAAAAAAAAGAACGAGGAGTTACAGGAAGACATTAATCGTAAAAGCGAAGTCAACAACATTAAATATTGTCTCGGTAAAGTCAAGATGAGTTAGGAAGAATTTGACTAAGTACAAAAAACACTATTGGAAAAAATTGATAAATTATTACAAAAATAAGAAAAAATTGACATGTTAATAAACACGTCAAAGGAGTGATGGAATAGTTATTTAAGAATTATGGGTAATGACAAGGATGCGAGTACAAGTATGCTTAATGAACAAATCATGAGAATTTATCACTTAACCGAACAAGTGGACACATTATGTTCAAAACCTTTAACCTATCAAATACCACCACAAAGTCTCGGATCACAAAATTTAGAGGATCAAGGACACCAGGAAATACCAGAGATACATTTTTCAAGAAATACACACAAATTTTAAGATAAAGATTCCCATAAATTAAAAAAGGAGTTACTGAAATATGACGACAAGGACTATATAGGAGATGTTGTCTGGATCAACAAAATGGATGGTATTTTTGAATCAAACCCCCCGCTAGGCGAATGAGAAAAAGTAATGATAGCCTCCAACAATTTAGAAGGAGAAGCTTATGACTAGTATCTATGGTGGTCCATAAAATGTGACGCTCATTCCTTCCATTGGAAAAACTTGAAAGTTGCCCTACTAAAAAGGTTCCTTGACGAAGAGGATGATGACCTATATAACAAGTTCGTGCATCTTAAACAAAAGGGAAGCGTAAACGACAATACACACGAATGGGAGGTGTTGGAAATAGGGCTTTGTGGGTTCACTAATGAACAATTGTTAAAAATGTATATATGTGCGTTAAAGGACTACATCCGTAGTGAAATTAAACTATGGAATCCTAAAACCATCGAAGATGCTAGACATGCAGCAAGGCTAATCGAACACAAACAAACTTCAATAAATTGTTGTTTAAAAGTCCAGGTAGGCCAAATAAATACTTAAATGAAATATAAAAAAACTACTCTATAGACAGATCTAACAAGTATATACCACCTCCTTTAAGGGAAGGTGAAAGTGGACAACAAGACCCAGATAAGAGATGGGAAAACATATGTAGAAATTGTGGAGACAGATGGTCGCCAGGGCATAAATACAACAACAAAAAACTGTATACTTGTGAGACAGAGAAGGAATTAGACACGTCTGATAGTAACATATATAACAAAAGTAAAGAGGAAAGTGGTGCCCCCAATACAGAGCCAAAAGAGGCCATGCCCAAGATATCTCTGATAGCAATAACAACACTAACACAACCACAAACATTAAAACTAAGGGGGCACGTAAAAAAGGAGAATGTCACCATTCTAGTAGATACAAGGAACACCCATAATTTTATAGATATAAATGTTGCGAAGAGATTAAACCTATTCATGTATTAGCCGCAAATATAAGAGTAGTGGTGGAATATAGCAAAAAAATTGATGGAGTGGGAAAGTGTCACAAGGTCAAGCTTAAGATTTAAGATTATGATTTGGAATTTGGATTCTACACAATACCCTTGGGTGGAGCAGACATCGTCCTAGGAATTCAATGGTTACAAACGTTGGGGACATTTTCAAAAAATCACTAGAAACAATCTATACAATTCAAATGGGAAGGAAGAAGATATACATTATATGGATTCCAACCACTTCCCACCCAAATTATATCCGCACGACAAATGGAGAAACTAATTCGAAAAGGAGCACCAACTTATGTGGCACAATGTCATCGGATGGAGATATTGGCAACATAAATGGTCCAACCTCAACACCAAAAGATTCAAACATTAATCCAAAAATACGATAAGGTATTCCAAGACTTACCTATGAAGCTATCGCCTGAAAGAAATATAGAGCATATAATCGAGGTTAAACTAGATTCAACACCAGTTAATATCAATACCTACCGATACCCTCACCACCATAAAACAAATATAGAGAGGCTAATTCAAGACCTTTTGAAATGCGGGGTTATTACAACAAGCAAGAGCTCATATGCAACCACAATAGTCTTGGTTTGAAGAAAGGATGGATCTTTCAGACTATGCATAGACTATTGAGGTTAAATAAAATAACTATAAAAAACAAATTTCCTATACCCTTCATAGATGAGTTGTTGGATGAATTCCATGGAGTAAAATACTTTTCAAAATTGGATCTACGGTCAAGGTACTACAAGATCCGAATAATATTATAGGATGTGGAAAAAACTGCCTTTCAAACACATGAAGGTCACTATGAGTTCAAGGTGATGCCATTCGGGTTAATGAATGCCCCTGCTACCTTCCAAGCAACTATGAATCAACTCTTTCAGCCCTACTTAAGAAGGTTTGTATTAGTATTTTTTGATGATATTCTTATTTACAATAAGATTGGAAGGAACATATGAAGCATTTATAACAGGTACTTTCTCTCTTAGAAAAAAATCAGTTTTAGGAAAAAATATCAAAGTTCTCGTTTGGTAAAGAGGAAGTAGAATACCTTGGTCATATCACATCCCAAGAAGGAGTCAAGGTGGACCCCAATAAAATCAAAGCAATCAATGAATGGCCAAAATGAAACAACATATCAAAACTAAGGGGAGTCCTCAGATTAACAGGTTATTATCAAAGATTTATCAAGAACTACACTCATTTGACAACACCACTATCAAACCTATTAAAGAAAAATGCCTTCAAATGGAATAACAACAGAGAAGAATGTTTTGAAACATTAAAATGGGTTATGTCATCTGCACCTATGTTAGTAACACCATATTTTACAAAACCCTTTGTACTAGAGTGTGATGCATCAAGAATTAGAAGAGGAGTAATGTTAATGCAAGATGGCCATCCAATATCTTTTGAAAGTCGAAAGCTCAACAAAAGGGAAGATTTAAAGTCTACCTATAATAAGGAAATGCTAACCATTATGCATGCATTAGCTAAGTGGTGACAATATCTCTTAGGAAGCAAATTCTCGATACATATTGATCAAAATAGTCTTCAATACCTACTAAAGCAAAAAACTTTGTCCACCAAACAACAAAAGTGGATGGAAAAACTTTCCACCTTTGATATGGAAATAATACACAAAAAAATGAAGGACAATGTAGCTGCTAATGCACTTTCATGAAAATATGAGGAAGTAAGAGCATATGCAACAATAGTAGTGATTCCTAATTGGTTAGATGAGATCCGAGTTGAGTATGCCAAATATCCCGAATCTAATTCAATAATCGACAACGTGGACCAAAAACCCAAATTTGAATGGAAAAATGACATTTTATGGTATAAGGATAGAATCTATCTAATTCCATCTTCATAATTTAAAATGAAAGTCTTAAAGGAGTCACACAACTCCCCAACAACAGGACATGTAGGCTTTTTCAAAGCCTACTATAATGCATGGAAATCATTCTATTGGAAGGGAATGAGTAAGGATATTCAATAATTTGTTGTCGAATGTGAAATATGTCAAAGAAATAAAAATGAAAATGTTATGACTCAAGAGCTACTTCATCCTCTACATATTCTTGACAAAAAATGGGAAGAGATCTCGATGGATTTCATTGAAGGGATACCCATGTTTGATGAGAAGGATACAATTTTTGATGTGGTTGGAAATTTAAGAAAATAAGCACATTTCATGGCAGTAAGGAAAACTGACTCAACAAAACAAATTGCAGATGTCTTTTGTAAAAACATTTATAAATTGCATGGATTTCCGAAGGTTATTGTCAGCGATAGGGATGCAAAATTTAAAGAAAATTTTCGGAGAGATTTTTGCAAACAAATAGGAATATCCCTTAATATGATATCAACCTACCATCCACAAACAGACGGTCACACATAAATTATTAAAAATTCTTAGAAACTTACCTTCGATGTTTTGTGACAGATAAGCAAAATAAGTGGTCTCAATGGTTACATTTAGCCAAATGGTGGTATAATTCTACATATCACACTTCCACAAAAATGACCCCTTTCCAATCCTTTTATGTTTATGAACTGCCCAAATGAAAGGAGTTTGCATTGATTGACACTAAGGTCCAAGTAGTAAAGAGTTAGCTAGACGAAGAACAAAAAATCATCAAAATATTGAAAGAAAACCTAGCGATAACTCGTCATCGAATGAAACAAATAACAGACCAACACAGGTTAGAAAGAGAGTTTGAAGAAGGTGATTGGGTGTTTGTAAGAATATAAACCTACAAACAATTATCCATTAATTATCTAGGTGGATATCGATGGCCACCGACCTATTCCACTGGCTCAAAGACCAATTTCCATTTTGGCAGTTTTTCCTATTTTTTCGGGTCCTAAACTTTCAGGGTTGTTTTGAGAACCTAAACAATGTTTTTTGGCCATGCTACAATCACTTAATACAATTTATCCAAAGTGTGACAACAACATATGTATTCCTTAGATAGTTCTTTCCAACGAGCTATCGTGCGACTAAAACAAAGATCGTATGCAAAAGTTACGACCCTGAGAAGTTGATGTACTAACTTACCCCATCAGGGCCCACATGACTTTTGGCGCTTCATCTCCTAGTATTAGGTTTTTGGATGTTTAGGGTTTTATCATTTATTCTTTATCCTAAAAAGGCCTTTGGAGCCTCCTTATAACCATCTTCTTGTGAATGAGTGTAGCCGACACATCTCTTCTCAGAGATAGGATACCACCATTCTAGCTAGCTTGTGTGCTTTTGCATTTTATAGTCTTTAATATTTCAGAAAATCATTAATATAATCTGAGATTTACTGTATTACTGTGTTCCTTTCCATATCTCTGTGTAATTATATGTTATATATCTGTTATATCTCTACCTTCATATTGTTCCTAAAATAATTCAGATCAATGGTATCAAAGTGGTTTGTTCCTTGTCATCCTCAGTGCATGTCCCCGATGAGGTCAGGGTATAGAGAGTTGGGTCTCAAGCTTGTATCTATTGAGTACAACCGATCTCGAATGCACAAGCGACCTTCCATGGTGGAAGAAAAGAGGGACAAAGAGACATGAGATCCTTTCAAAATGTTTCTCGAGGAAGCCCTTGCGCGACAGAGGAATGAGATGATGGATACTTTCACCCAGATCCTTCGATGACTTTTGAAAACAATAGAGGCACCTTCAACCAAAAATCACTTCAGAGATGTGATGACCTTCAAGGTACAAGTTAACTTTGATATTCCTTTATTTGAAGGCCAGATAAATGCTGACGTTTGGAAAAATGGTTAAATTTACTAGAGGGTTATTTCTCTGTCCACAATTTTTCCAACAGCGAAAAGATCACCTTCGCATTTTTTAAGGCCCTTCCCCATGTTATATATTGGTGGGAGATTTACTGTGAGAAACATGTCGAAGACCATTATGTAATTTTTTGGCCATGACCCACTTGGGAAACTTTTGTTGATTCCCTCAAGGAACAATATTACCCTGTTGGAAGTTATGATGACCAATACATAAGATGGACCACGCTGCACCAAAAGAGGAGCCAAATGATGTCGGAGTTCACAAATACTTTCCATACCTTGCACACAAATTTGGCTATCAAATACTCCGAGCAACATCTTGTCCTAGAATGCCTTGGGGATCTAAATAGGTACATCACAACTGAAATGAAGTTTCTGGAAATCTCATCATTGGAAGCCACTTATTGATATGCTGTCAAAATAGAGCATAAATTAAAGCAACAAAACAAGCATGAGTTTGGGTCTGCAAATATGCAACAACCAAAGTATGGTAAGGGTGGCCCTAAATCCTAGACCAAAGGATAGGAAAGGATGGCCAACCCTAGGATAACCATCCCAAGTCACCAACAAAGAAGGGTAATGGGAAGTCGAAGAAGGACACTGGAAAATGGTGCGAGTTCCACAAAATACCTTGGCACAATACTGATGAATTTTGCTCCAAACAATCATTGTTGGCTTAGACAAAATCCCCAGGGTTAGATGCTGACTCAGACTTTGATTCAGAACCTGAAAAAGAAAAATGGATCATTGATGCATAACCTAGTGTCACCATCGCTACCAAAAAAGTCCAGCTAGAGGAATTGGAGGATATTGAAGCAGGGGAGTGTATTTTCCACTCATAGATGTGGGTGAAGGAAAATCCACTCCATTTCATTGTTGACAGCGGTAACCAGAAGAACTTGTTGTCAGCAGAGGTTGTCAAGAGGTTGAACTTGAGAACAATGCAACAACCTCAATCATACACCATCGCTTGTCTCAGCCAGGGACATGACATCCGCGTCAGCTAATAATGTCGCATGCACTACGACATCAAACCCTTCAAAGACAAGGTACTGTGTGATGTTTCCTCACTTGAAGTTTGTCATGTTTTGATAGGAAAACCATATATGTGGAAGCGTCATGTTGTTTATGAATTTAGGCCCCGCAGTGTCATTATTACTTTGAGAGGTCAACTCTACATGGTACCAGAGGCAGTTCAAAATACTGCGGTCTCTTTGATCTCTGTGAAGCAGTGCAAAAAGGTGGTTTATTAGACTGACATATTTGTCCTCTGTATGGTTCGATTGGAAGGTAAATGGAAGGTCACTGCAGCTGCCAAAACATTTGCACGTGGTATATCTTCCTAATAGCAATGGGTGGACAAAATAGTCGAGGATTACAAAGACATATTCACCTCACCTACTGGGGTGCTTGTGCACTATCAGGTAAAACACTCAATTGATTTGACACCCAATGCTCCTCTGCCTAATGAACATATATACAAGCGTTATGTTATGGAGAATGAATAAATCAAACACTAGATCCAAGAGTTAATTATGAAAGGCTACATTAGACCAAGCTCCTCACCTTGCAGGAGCCCAATTGTTCTAGTATAGAAGAAGCACGAGACATGGATACTTTTTGTTGATTACAGAGCCATGAACAAGATCACAGTCAAGAACTGATACCCAATTTCCCAGATTGATGATATTCTCGATCATATCAAGGAAGCCAAGTTTTTCAGAAAGATTGATACGAAGTTAGGTTACCACCAAGTGCCGATTGAGAAAATTGATGTGTGGAAGACAACCTTCAAATCCAAAGAAGGCCTCTTTGAGTGGTTGGTCATACCTTTTGACTTGACTAATTCCTTGATGACATTCATGTGGATGATGGATGATATATTACGACCATTCACAAACTCCTTTGTGGTTTTATATTTGGATGACATCCTCATCTTCAACAAGACTTGGGAGGAACATTTGGAGCATATTCAACAGGTATTGGGCACCCTGCGACAAAACAATTTATATTTCAATTTGGAGAAGTGTTCCTTCAACATGTAGAGAATCCAATATTTGGGATACATCATGGATGAGTAGGGTGTACATGTGGATCTAGCTAAGATCCAAGTCATCCACGATTGGCCAGTCCCAAAAACAATGACCAATCTTTGCATCTTCTTGGGCCTTGCTGACTTCTACCGATGATTTGTGTTGGGGTTCTCTCATATTGCTTGGGCCCTAAGCTAGGTGAACAAGGGTGGAATGAAGGCAAAGTTTGTGTGGTCCGCACCCCCAAAAAAATAATTCAAGGATATGAAATCCCGCCTCTGCTTTTCACCAGTCCTCATTTTTCCAGACCTACAACAACCATTTGAGATTGAGATAGATGCTTCAGATTATGCTATCGGTGCAGTCATCACCCAACATGGGCATCCAATAACCTATCACAATGAAACTCTATCTGATTCTATTTGAATATACCCCACCTATGAAAAAGGGATGTACTCCATTGTGCATGCACGTCAAAAGTGGAAGCATTACATTCTGAGGAAGGAAATGATCATCCAGACTGATCACATGCCTTTTCAATTCATGCAGACATAAGGAAAGTTACAAAATGACCGCCATCATAAGTGGTCCACATACCTACAACAATTCCACTTGAATATCAAGTACAAGAATGGTAGCACCAACCATGTCGCAAATTGCCTCAATCGACCCCTGGTGGCAGCGCTAACAACAATTCTTAACTCCTGTGGACTTGAAACATATGGATGGCCACAATTATACAATAATGACTTTGACTTTGCTACTTCCTATCAGACATTGAGCGCAGGAAAAACAGTTCTCGACTTTCATCTCTAGGATGGTTTATTATGCCATCTAATCCATCTTTGTGTTCCTTCAAGAAAGAATGAAAAGTTGATATGGGAAGCTCATTATAGCTGGGCAGTGGGACATTTTGGTGTAGAAAGGATAGTGGAAATATTGCAGAATCATTTTTATTGGCTGAAGCTTTGACAAGATGTTCGCAAGTATATTAGATCCTACACTGCCTGTGCCATTGTCAAGCCTACCATAAAGAAACACGGGCTATACACCCCTCTGCCTACTCTGGATAGGCCTTGGGAGTCCATCTCCATGGACTACATGTCCAATTTTCCTTCAACCAACCATGGGAATGACTGTGTCTTCGTGGTCATTGATCGATTCTCTAAGATGTTAAATTTGGCACCCTACAAAAAGAGCATCACAGACGAGGCCACCAAAAGTGTCTTCTTCACACATGTTTGGGTTCATATTGGGCTACCATAAACTATTATCTCCGATCGAGACAGTGGGTTCCTGAGCACCTTTTGGTCCATAATCGACTACCTTCCACCCATAGACCGATGGACAAACAAAGGTAGTCAACATGATGATTGTCCATATACGATGAATGTATAATTCCAAACATCCACACACATGGGATGAATGCCTTCCTTATGTTCACCATAGATACAATAGATACCTCTACAACTCTAGGGGTTCCAACCATTGGCCCCAATTGATGTAGTTCTGCACATTGCATCCACATAGGAAAATTCATCCCATGCTCAGACAGAGGCTAATCGGAAAGCCAAATGTTTTTAGTGCACCCAATACATCCAACAACAAGCTCATGATATTGTGTAAAAATCCAATGCCAAGTATAAGTAGTGCCACGATCATCATCGGCTACCGCACAAATTTCAGGTGGGAGATAAGGTTTGGTTACATTTGCAGAAAGAGTGCCTCACAGGACCCCATCGAAAGATGTGCCCACTTTGATACAAGCCTTACACCATCACCAAGGCTATGGGTGAGGATGATTTTGAATTAAGTATTCCTCCTTTCCTTGGCTTGCACTCGGTATTTAATGTGGAATTGCTCCGCTCATATTTTCCACCTCTCCTGGACACTTTGTATGCGACCGAGCAGTTGGCCCATACAAAATTCAATCCTTCATGTATGTAAAAATCAAAATTTGATCGGATCATGGACACCAAGACAAAGGACAATCACCAACAAACTATTAGACTTAATAGGGTCGTCAAAGCAGGGTAGTTTCTTCATCAAGGCAAGTGGCTCACCAAGAGTCAGGTTCAACAGAAGTGTTCAGCATAAGTTTCCTCATCTGATGCAAGCACTTGATGCAATGGATACCATTTCTTCCCAAGGGGGAGTAATGATCCAGGTGGATATCGGTGGCCACCCACCTATTTCACTGGCTCAAAGACCAATTTCCATTTTGGTAGTTTTTCCTAGTTTTTCGGGTCCTAAACTTTCGGGGCCGTTTTGAGGCCCTAAACAACGTTTTTTGGGCACACCACAATCACATTGTAGGCTTTGTCCACAATGTGATGAACACGTGTGTAGTCCTAGGATATTTATTTCCAACGAGTTATTGGGCACCTAAAATGGAGATCGTATGCAAAAGTTATGACCCCGAGAAGTTGATGTACCAACTTACCCCATCAAGGCCCACATGACTTTTGGTGCTTCATCTCCTAGGGTTAGGTTTTTGGATGTTTAGGGTTTTCTCATTTATTCTTTATGTTAAAAATTCCTTTGGAGCCTCATTATAACCAACTTCTTGTGAATAAGCATAGTCAACACATCTCTTCTCATAGATAAGTTACCACCATTCTAGTTAGCTTACGTGCTTTTGCATTTTACAATCTTTTGCATTTCAAACAATCATTAATAGAATCTGAGCTTTACTGTATTACTTTGTTCCTTGCCAATATCCATGTAATTATTTGTTATATCTCTACCTTCATATCGTTCCTAAAATAATCCAGATCACTTAAGCAACAAAGGAAGAACAAATTGGCTCCAAAATTTTATGGACCCTTTCGAATTAACAAAAAAAATAGCAAAGTAGCTTATGGATTGGAACTACTAGACAATTGTCACATCTATAACGTCTTCCATGTCTCATGTCTCAATAAGGTGCTTGGGCAAGCTCAACCAATTCAAATAGAAATCCCTGAATTCGATGATGAAGGGAGAATTATTTTAGAACCCGAAGGTATTCTTGCCACTAAGGAAAATATGTTATGTTCCAAAACCATTAAGGAATATCTCATCAAATGGAAAAACCTTTGAGAAGAAGATTCATCATGGGAGTCAGAATGTTTTCTAGGAGAATACCCATCACTACCCTTGATTTGAGGACAAAGCAAAATCTTAAGGGGATGGCAATGTTACAAACATAAATAGACAAAATAATAATAATAATTTAATTAAATAAATCAAGAGGCACATACCTTCTCACCTCATGACCAATCAATTCTATATAGTAAACCATCACGATGGTAATTGTACAATCATATATTATTCATTTATCAATCAATTATACAATTTAGAATTACCCTATCTACAAATTAAATAACAAGCAAGTACTTGTTACAAAAGGCCAAAATAAACCTCTAATTATTTCAACCAACTATTCAATTTTTTAACATCAACATGACCATTATAAGTGGGTATTTCAACTTTTGCTTCAATCTTAAATGGAATAATTTGAAGATGAAGAAAGGGAGATATTATTACCAAAGTCTCAACATTTCTCACTTTTGGAATCTTTAGGATCAACCTTTTCTTCTTCATCCCTAGTCTTTGCTGAGTGTCCTTCCTTACACTTCATTGCTAGCAATTGTATTAACATTTCAATCAATGCAACAATGCTTTGCTCCAATGAAGTAAATCTAACTTCTAGGTCTTGTTTGTCATGTTCTTCATGAGAAGTCCCCACCATTTTTGTTTTTTTACTTCTCTCTAGACCATGCAACATTGCTTCTCCACTTTCTTGATATCCACTATGAGTGTTTAACATATGGGGTGTTCATCGAGTGTTTTCAAACCTAGGCTTTGATATCATATGATTTGTAAACAATAGGTCCGTGACTTATCCATATCACTAACATGGATCCTTATTTTGTAGAATTAATATTATGTGTCTCTACGATCACTCTCAAACCAAGAACATGTTTTTGAAGACATTATTCACCAAGAGACGTGAATGGCTTTGTTTCTTGATTGATTTCAAGACTTGGTTTGTTTGTTTGTAATTCCAAGACCAACCCCATGGAACCAATTCACACCAATTCTAATATGCCAGTGGAATAACACACTTTGTACATCTAAATGTTCAAACCCAACACTTAGTCAAGAGCACATCTGCCATTCAATATACATTCAAGACAATATACATTTATATGTGGATGGATATAAGTTAAATGCTACATTAACTTTTTATATATTGTAGCATTATGGCCTTGAGCTATACACTTGAGAGATTCAAGTGCACTCTATTTAAAATCCAACCAAATAAGATACTATGAATATCTAAATGTTTAAATCCAACACTTTTATCATCAACACATCTGCCCACCCATTATATAATCAAATAATCAACAAGATGCAACACACTTTGTTCTTGTCATTGGTATTGCGATAACATATGTGTGTGTAGTTATTGTCATTGGTACTATGATAAGAAATGTGTATATAGTTATTTTCATTGGTATTACGATAGAAAGTGTGTGTGTGCGCGCCCATATGTTAGGTTATATCACTGTGCATGGACTTGGGGCAAGTTATCTATGTGTATGGGTTTGAAATGTCAGAATAGAACACAAATATGGTTGTAGGTAGTCGTTATGCACTGAGTAGGGAGAGTATAATGTTGAATATCACTTGTGGTTTGAACAAACCACCATCAAATGTTTTTTTCACAAATAGATATTGTTAAGTAATGCCTTGGTTGCTACTTGACATAGTTATCACTAAGACCAATGATCAATCAAACAACTAATTGGGTTGTGGAAACCAACTAGCGATCTAAGCAATGTGTTTTGAATGTTTTGGAGGATTCTTGAGGTAATTAGAATAATGGTAGTGACAATTCATTAGTTTAAGGAAAATCCATGTAATTGGTAGTGTGTAGGGCCTTCCAGCAAGGCAATACATATAGGAATACACTAGAAAAACATAAGTTTGAATAAGAAAACCTCAATCACATAGTGATTAAATACCATAAACTACAAAGATTACCTTCGAGAAAACCTAAAAGAAAAACTCTAGCATTGAAAAACGATGCTGAATCTTTATTTCTCAACAATTGCATAATTACAATGATGTTTGGCTCTCTAGAACATTAAAATTAAATTCACAGGGAGTTACTTACCATGTATGGGTTTAAAGATAGTGTCGGTTTTACCAGGAGCAACTAGAAGGACATGCATCCTCATCTCTTTAGCTTCCCAAATGTAGAGCTCTTCCTCTTCTGTTTGTCTTTTTCTCACATCATTCTCAGTTAAAGTTTAATAAAGAATATACTTTCATTTGCAAGTTATCCATTTAGTATTAATTTTTTAATAATTTTTTCAATATTTAAATAAATAAAACATTAAACAATTTTTTAAAAACAAAACAAAATTAATAATTTTTAAATTTTGTTATTCATTTTTAATTGGTAAAAATAAAATAAAACATATTAAACAATTTTTAAAAACAAAAACAAAATTAATAATTTTTTAAATTCTATTATTTCTTGATAAATGAAACATAAATT
>ML798222.1:156447-174602 GCA_009831015.1 Picea engelmannii | reverse complement strand
AAGTTGAAGAACTTGTGAAAATATAGTTTTTTCTCATAAAACAAGCAAAATAGACACCCATCTTCATGATTTCACCCTAGTCCTATAAGGTACTTCAACACTAACTCAAGCTCTTCCAAAGAGATACCCAACCTAATGGATTTCTTTTGGAGTTCATGCATCTATTCTTGTACACTCTGTCCTTGTTCTTGCCGAAGGTATTGGGATTTCATGAGTTGTTCCTCATTATAGCCGATGGGATTAAGCTATGATATCAACAATGCCCCCAAAACCTCCCATTTTGTAACCATGGGATTTTTTCCTATCCTCAATGTATCTACATAGCTCTCTCACTATAAGAGAGCATGTTTAGAGTTGTCAAATAGGTAAAATGAATCTACCATGTTTCTTTTATTTGATAAAGGTTTTACGAACATAAATACACAAAATAAATATAAATACATAATAATAATAATAATAATAATTTAGTTAAATAAATCAAGAGACATGTACCTTTTCATCAAGAGGCATGTACCTCCTCATCTCATGACCAATCAATGCTATATAATAAATCGTCACGAGGGTAATTGTACAATCATATATTATTCATTTATCAATCAATTATACAATTCATAAATATTCTGTCTACAAATTAAATAACAAGCTTACTTGTTACAGTGGTATTAGAGCCAGTTAAAACTATACCTAACTATACAGATCTGTCATGTTCAAATCCAGACAGTCTTCGTATTGTACAACCTTGATACTCTTCCATTGCTACCGATGTACTATTCCATTGTTGCCTCCACCGTACACAGTGGCTTTCTATACCTATCCTGCATGCCATACACTGCCGTCGCCACCGTACCCTGTTCGTTGCATGTGCCTGTTCGTACTGTCTATTTCCGCTGACAAATCTGTACTATCTAACATGTTCACTCCACGTTCTCAACTCCGCCGTCTTTTTTTTATGTTGACCACCATGACTTTTCTTAAAAGTCGTATCCTCAAGTTATAATTATCCCTTATGATTTTTTTTCTTTTGCCTTGGATTATTTAATTAAGTCACTTTATAATATTATAAAGTTACTTATTTATCTTATAATAATTTATCTTTTTGGAAATTATATTTAAAAAATAAAATAAAATATGGAAGGAAGTAAAAAAAAGAACGAGGAGTTACAGGAAGACATTAATCGTAAAAGCGAAGTCAACAACATTAAATATTGTCTCGGTAAAGTCAAGATGAGTTAGGAAGAATTTGACTAAGTACAAAAAACACTATTGGAAAAAATTGATAAATTATTACAAAAATAAGAAAAAATTGACATGTTAATAAACACGTCAAAGGAGTGATGGAATAGTTATTTAAGAATTATGGGTAATGACAAGGATGCGAGTACAAGTATGCTTAATGAACAAATCATGAGAATTTATCACTTAACCGAACAAGTGGACACATTATGTTCAAAACCTTTAACCTATCAAATACCACCACAAAGTCTCGGATCACAAAATTTAGAGGATCAAGGACACCAGGAAATACCAGAGATACATTTTTCAAGAAATACACACAAATTTTAAGATAAAGATTCCCATAAATTAAAAAAGGAGTTACTGAAATATGACGACAAGGACTATATAGGAGATGTTGTCTGGATCAACAAAATGGATGGTATTTTTGAATCAAACCCCCCGCTAGGCGAATGAGAAAAAGTAATGATAGCCTCCAACAATTTAGAAGGAGAAGCTTATGACTAGTATCTATGGTGGTCCATAAAATGTGACGCTCATTCCTTCCATTGGAAAAACTTGAAAGTTGCCCTACTAAAAAGGTTCCTTGACGAAGAGGATGATGACCTATATAACAAGTTCGTGCATCTTAAACAAAAGGGAAGCGTAAACGACAATACACACGAATGGGAGGTGTTGGAAATAGGGCTTTGTGGGTTCACTAATGAACAATTGTTAAAAATGTATATATGTGCGTTAAAGGACTACATCCGTAGTGAAATTAAACTATGGAATCCTAAAACCATCGAAGATGCTAGACATGCAGCAAGGCTAATCGAACACAAACAAACTTCAATAAATTGTTGTTTAAAAGTCCAGGTAGGCCAAATAAATACTTAAATGAAATATAAAAAAACTACTCTATAGACAGATCTAACAAGTATATACCACCTCCTTTAAGGGAAGGTGAAAGTGGACAACAAGACCCAGATAAGAGATGGGAAAACATATGTAGAAATTGTGGAGACAGATGGTCGCCAGGGCATAAATACAACAACAAAAAACTGTATACTTGTGAGACAGAGAAGGAATTAGACACGTCTGATAGTAACATATATAACAAAAGTAAAGAGGAAAGTGGTGCCCCCAATACAGAGCCAAAAGAGGCCATGCCCAAGATATCTCTGATAGCAATAACAACACTAACACAACCACAAACATTAAAACTAAGGGGGCACGTAAAAAAGGAGAATGTCACCATTCTAGTAGATACAAGGAACACCCATAATTTTATAGATATAAATGTTGCGAAGAGATTAAACCTATTCATGTATTAGCCGCAAATATAAGAGTAGTGGTGGAATATAGCAAAAAAATTGATGGAGTGGGAAAGTGTCACAAGGTCAAGCTTAAGATTTAAGATTATGATTTGGAATTTGGATTCTACACAATACCCTTGGGTGGAGCAGACATCGTCCTAGGAATTCAATGGTTACAAACGTTGGGGACATTTTCAAAAAATCACTAGAAACAATCTATACAATTCAAATGGGAAGGAAGAAGATATACATTATATGGATTCCAACCACTTCCCACCCAAATTATATCCGCACGACAAATGGAGAAACTAATTCGAAAAGGAGCACCAACTTATGTGGCACAATGTCATCGGATGGAGATATTGGCAACATAAATGGTCCAACCTCAACACCAAAAGATTCAAACATTAATCCAAAAATACGATAAGGTATTCCAAGACTTACCTATGAAGCTATCGCCTGAAAGAAATATAGAGCATATAATCGAGGTTAAACTAGATTCAACACCAGTTAATATCAATACCTACCGATACCCTCACCACCATAAAACAAATATAGAGAGGCTAATTCAAGACCTTTTGAAATGCGGGGTTATTACAACAAGCAAGAGCTCATATGCAACCACAATAGTCTTGGTTTGAAGAAAGGATGGATCTTTCAGACTATGCATAGACTATTGAGGTTAAATAAAATAACTATAAAAAACAAATTTCCTATACCCTTCATAGATGAGTTGTTGGATGAATTCCATGGAGTAAAATACTTTTCAAAATTGGATCTACGGTCAAGGTACTACAAGATCCGAATAATATTATAGGATGTGGAAAAAACTGCCTTTCAAACACATGAAGGTCACTATGAGTTCAAGGTGATGCCATTCGGGTTAATGAATGCCCCTGCTACCTTCCAAGCAACTATGAATCAACTCTTTCAGCCCTACTTAAGAAGGTTTGTATTAGTATTTTTTGATGATATTCTTATTTACAATAAGATTGGAAGGAACATATGAAGCATTTATAACAGGTACTTTCTCTCTTAGAAAAAAATCAGTTTTAGGAAAAAATATCAAAGTTCTCGTTTGGTAAAGAGGAAGTAGAATACCTTGGTCATATCACATCCCAAGAAGGAGTCAAGGTGGACCCCAATAAAATCAAAGCAATCAATGAATGGCCAAAATGAAACAACATATCAAAACTAAGGGGAGTCCTCAGATTAACAGGTTATTATCAAAGATTTATCAAGAACTACACTCATTTGACAACACCACTATCAAACCTATTAAAGAAAAATGCCTTCAAATGGAATAACAACAGAGAAGAATGTTTTGAAACATTAAAATGGGTTATGTCATCTGCACCTATGTTAGTAACACCATATTTTACAAAACCCTTTGTACTAGAGTGTGATGCATCAAGAATTAGAAGAGGAGTAATGTTAATGCAAGATGGCCATCCAATATCTTTTGAAAGTCGAAAGCTCAACAAAAGGGAAGATTTAAAGTCTACCTATAATAAGGAAATGCTAACCATTATGCATGCATTAGCTAAGTGGTGACAATATCTCTTAGGAAGCAAATTCTCGATACATATTGATCAAAATAGTCTTCAATACCTACTAAAGCAAAAAACTTTGTCCACCAAACAACAAAAGTGGATGGAAAAACTTTCCACCTTTGATATGGAAATAATACACAAAAAAATGAAGGACAATGTAGCTGCTAATGCACTTTCATGAAAATATGAGGAAGTAAGAGCATATGCAACAATAGTAGTGATTCCTAATTGGTTAGATGAGATCCGAGTTGAGTATGCCAAATATCCCGAATCTAATTCAATAATCGACAACGTGGACCAAAAACCCAAATTTGAATGGAAAAATGACATTTTATGGTATAAGGATAGAATCTATCTAATTCCATCTTCATAATTTAAAATGAAAGTCTTAAAGGAGTCACACAACTCCCCAACAACAGGACATGTAGGCTTTTTCAAAGCCTACTATAATGCATGGAAATCATTCTATTGGAAGGGAATGAGTAAGGATATTCAATAATTTGTTGTCGAATGTGAAATATGTCAAAGAAATAAAAATGAAAATGTTATGACTCAAGAGCTACTTCATCCTCTACATATTCTTGACAAAAAATGGGAAGAGATCTCGATGGATTTCATTGAAGGGATACCCATGTTTGATGAGAAGGATACAATTTTTGATGTGGTTGGAAATTTAAGAAAATAAGCACATTTCATGGCAGTAAGGAAAACTGACTCAACAAAACAAATTGCAGATGTCTTTTGTAAAAACATTTATAAATTGCATGGATTTCCGAAGGTTATTGTCAGCGATAGGGATGCAAAATTTAAAGAAAATTTTCGGAGAGATTTTTGCAAACAAATAGGAATATCCCTTAATATGATATCAACCTACCATCCACAAACAGACGGTCACACATAAATTATTAAAAATTCTTAGAAACTTACCTTCGATGTTTTGTGACAGATAAGCAAAATAAGTGGTCTCAATGGTTACATTTAGCCAAATGGTGGTATAATTCTACATATCACACTTCCACAAAAATGACCCCTTTCCAATCCTTTTATGTTTATGAACTGCCCAAATGAAAGGAGTTTGCATTGATTGACACTAAGGTCCAAGTAGTAAAGAGTTAGCTAGACGAAGAACAAAAAATCATCAAAATATTGAAAGAAAACCTAGCGATAACTCGTCATCGAATGAAACAAATAACAGACCAACACAGGTTAGAAAGAGAGTTTGAAGAAGGTGATTGGGTGTTTGTAAGAATATAAACCTACAAACAATTATCCATTAATTATCTAGGTGGATATCGATGGCCACCGACCTATTCCACTGGCTCAAAGACCAATTTCCATTTTGGCAGTTTTTCCTATTTTTTCGGGTCCTAAACTTTCAGGGTTGTTTTGAGAACCTAAACAATGTTTTTTGGCCATGCTACAATCACTTAATACAATTTATCCAAAGTGTGACAACAACATATGTATTCCTTAGATAGTTCTTTCCAACGAGCTATCGTGCGACTAAAACAAAGATCGTATGCAAAAGTTACGACCCTGAGAAGTTGATGTACTAACTTACCCCATCAGGGCCCACATGACTTTTGGCGCTTCATCTCCTAGTATTAGGTTTTTGGATGTTTAGGGTTTTATCATTTATTCTTTATCCTAAAAAGGCCTTTGGAGCCTCCTTATAACCATCTTCTTGTGAATGAGTGTAGCCGACACATCTCTTCTCAGAGATAGGATACCACCATTCTAGCTAGCTTGTGTGCTTTTGCATTTTATAGTCTTTAATATTTCAGAAAATCATTAATATAATCTGAGATTTACTGTATTACTGTGTTCCTTTCCATATCTCTGTGTAATTATATGTTATATATCTGTTATATCTCTACCTTCATATTGTTCCTAAAATAATTCAGATCAATGGTATCAAAGTGGTTTGTTCCTTGTCATCCTCAGTGCATGTCCCCGATGAGGTCAGGGTATAGAGAGTTGGGTCTCAAGCTTGTATCTATTGAGTACAACCGATCTCGAATGCACAAGCGACCTTCCATGGTGGAAGAAAAGAGGGACAAAGAGACATGAGATCCTTTCAAAATGTTTCTCGAGGAAGCCCTTGCGCGACAGAGGAATGAGATGATGGATACTTTCACCCAGATCCTTCGATGACTTTTGAAAACAATAGAGGCACCTTCAACCAAAAATCACTTCAGAGATGTGATGACCTTCAAGGTACAAGTTAACTTTGATATTCCTTTATTTGAAGGCCAGATAAATGCTGACGTTTGGAAAAATGGTTAAATTTACTAGAGGGTTATTTCTCTGTCCACAATTTTTCCAACAGCGAAAAGATCACCTTCGCATTTTTTAAGGCCCTTCCCCATGTTATATATTGGTGGGAGATTTACTGTGAGAAACATGTCGAAGACCATTATGTAATTTTTTGGCCATGACCCACTTGGGAAACTTTTGTTGATTCCCTCAAGGAACAATATTACCCTGTTGGAAGTTATGATGACCAATACATAAGATGGACCACGCTGCACCAAAAGAGGAGCCAAATGATGTCGGAGTTCACAAATACTTTCCATACCTTGCACACAAATTTGGCTATCAAATACTCCGAGCAACATCTTGTCCTAGAATGCCTTGGGGATCTAAATAGGTACATCACAACTGAAATGAAGTTTCTGGAAATCTCATCATTGGAAGCCACTTATTGATATGCTGTCAAAATAGAGCATAAATTAAAGCAACAAAACAAGCATGAGTTTGGGTCTGCAAATATGCAACAACCAAAGTATGGTAAGGGTGGCCCTAAATCCTAGACCAAAGGATAGGAAAGGATGGCCAACCCTAGGATAACCATCCCAAGTCACCAACAAAGAAGGGTAATGGGAAGTCGAAGAAGGACACTGGAAAATGGTGCGAGTTCCACAAAATACCTTGGCACAATACTGATGAATTTTGCTCCAAACAATCATTGTTGGCTTAGACAAAATCCCCAGGGTTAGATGCTGACTCAGACTTTGATTCAGAACCTGAAAAAGAAAAATGGATCATTGATGCATAACCTAGTGTCACCATCGCTACCAAAAAAGTCCAGCTAGAGGAATTGGAGGATATTGAAGCAGGGGAGTGTATTTTCCACTCATAGATGTGGGTGAAGGAAAATCCACTCCATTTCATTGTTGACAGCGGTAACCAGAAGAACTTGTTGTCAGCAGAGGTTGTCAAGAGGTTGAACTTGAGAACAATGCAACAACCTCAATCATACACCATCGCTTGTCTCAGCCAGGGACATGACATCCGCGTCAGCTAATAATGTCGCATGCACTACGACATCAAACCCTTCAAAGACAAGGTACTGTGTGATGTTTCCTCACTTGAAGTTTGTCATGTTTTGATAGGAAAACCATATATGTGGAAGCGTCATGTTGTTTATGAATTTAGGCCCCGCAGTGTCATTATTACTTTGAGAGGTCAACTCTACATGGTACCAGAGGCAGTTCAAAATACTGCGGTCTCTTTGATCTCTGTGAAGCAGTGCAAAAAGGTGGTTTATTAGACTGACATATTTGTCCTCTGTATGGTTCGATTGGAAGGTAAATGGAAGGTCACTGCAGCTGCCAAAACATTTGCACGTGGTATATCTTCCTAATAGCAATGGGTGGACAAAATAGTCGAGGATTACAAAGACATATTCACCTCACCTACTGGGGTGCTTGTGCACTATCAGGTAAAACACTCAATTGATTTGACACCCAATGCTCCTCTGCCTAATGAACATATATACAAGCGTTATGTTATGGAGAATGAATAAATCAAACACTAGATCCAAGAGTTAATTATGAAAGGCTACATTAGACCAAGCTCCTCACCTTGCAGGAGCCCAATTGTTCTAGTATAGAAGAAGCACGAGACATGGATACTTTTTGTTGATTACAGAGCCATGAACAAGATCACAGTCAAGAACTGATACCCAATTTCCCAGATTGATGATATTCTCGATCATATCAAGGAAGCCAAGTTTTTCAGAAAGATTGATACGAAGTTAGGTTACCACCAAGTGCCGATTGAGAAAATTGATGTGTGGAAGACAACCTTCAAATCCAAAGAAGGCCTCTTTGAGTGGTTGGTCATACCTTTTGACTTGACTAATTCCTTGATGACATTCATGTGGATGATGGATGATATATTACGACCATTCACAAACTCCTTTGTGGTTTTATATTTGGATGACATCCTCATCTTCAACAAGACTTGGGAGGAACATTTGGAGCATATTCAACAGGTATTGGGCACCCTGCGACAAAACAATTTATATTTCAATTTGGAGAAGTGTTCCTTCAACATGTAGAGAATCCAATATTTGGGATACATCATGGATGAGTAGGGTGTACATGTGGATCTAGCTAAGATCCAAGTCATCCACGATTGGCCAGTCCCAAAAACAATGACCAATCTTTGCATCTTCTTGGGCCTTGCTGACTTCTACCGATGATTTGTGTTGGGGTTCTCTCATATTGCTTGGGCCCTAAGCTAGGTGAACAAGGGTGGAATGAAGGCAAAGTTTGTGTGGTCCGCACCCCCAAAAAAATAATTCAAGGATATGAAATCCCGCCTCTGCTTTTCACCAGTCCTCATTTTTCCAGACCTACAACAACCATTTGAGATTGAGATAGATGCTTCAGATTATGCTATCGGTGCAGTCATCACCCAACATGGGCATCCAATAACCTATCACAATGAAACTCTATCTGATTCTATTTGAATATACCCCACCTATGAAAAAGGGATGTACTCCATTGTGCATGCACGTCAAAAGTGGAAGCATTACATTCTGAGGAAGGAAATGATCATCCAGACTGATCACATGCCTTTTCAATTCATGCAGACATAAGGAAAGTTACAAAATGACCGCCATCATAAGTGGTCCACATACCTACAACAATTCCACTTGAATATCAAGTACAAGAATGGTAGCACCAACCATGTCGCAAATTGCCTCAATCGACCCCTGGTGGCAGCGCTAACAACAATTCTTAACTCCTGTGGACTTGAAACATATGGATGGCCACAATTATACAATAATGACTTTGACTTTGCTACTTCCTATCAGACATTGAGCGCAGGAAAAACAGTTCTCGACTTTCATCTCTAGGATGGTTTATTATGCCATCTAATCCATCTTTGTGTTCCTTCAAGAAAGAATGAAAAGTTGATATGGGAAGCTCATTATAGCTGGGCAGTGGGACATTTTGGTGTAGAAAGGATAGTGGAAATATTGCAGAATCATTTTTATTGGCTGAAGCTTTGACAAGATGTTCGCAAGTATATTAGATCCTACACTGCCTGTGCCATTGTCAAGCCTACCATAAAGAAACACGGGCTATACACCCCTCTGCCTACTCTGGATAGGCCTTGGGAGTCCATCTCCATGGACTACATGTCCAATTTTCCTTCAACCAACCATGGGAATGACTGTGTCTTCGTGGTCATTGATCGATTCTCTAAGATGTTAAATTTGGCACCCTACAAAAAGAGCATCACAGACGAGGCCACCAAAAGTGTCTTCTTCACACATGTTTGGGTTCATATTGGGCTACCATAAACTATTATCTCCGATCGAGACAGTGGGTTCCTGAGCACCTTTTGGTCCATAATCGACTACCTTCCACCCATAGACCGATGGACAAACAAAGGTAGTCAACATGATGATTGTCCATATACGATGAATGTATAATTCCAAACATCCACACACATGGGATGAATGCCTTCCTTATGTTCACCATAGATACAATAGATACCTCTACAACTCTAGGGGTTCCAACCATTGGCCCCAATTGATGTAGTTCTGCACATTGCATCCACATAGGAAAATTCATCCCATGCTCAGACAGAGGCTAATCGGAAAGCCAAATGTTTTTAGTGCACCCAATACATCCAACAACAAGCTCATGATATTGTGTAAAAATCCAATGCCAAGTATAAGTAGTGCCACGATCATCATCGGCTACCGCACAAATTTCAGGTGGGAGATAAGGTTTGGTTACATTTGCAGAAAGAGTGCCTCACAGGACCCCATCGAAAGATGTGCCCACTTTGATACAAGCCTTACACCATCACCAAGGCTATGGGTGAGGATGATTTTGAATTAAGTATTCCTCCTTTCCTTGGCTTGCACTCGGTATTTAATGTGGAATTGCTCCGCTCATATTTTCCACCTCTCCTGGACACTTTGTATGCGACCGAGCAGTTGGCCCATACAAAATTCAATCCTTCATGTATGTAAAAATCAAAATTTGATCGGATCATGGACACCAAGACAAAGGACAATCACCAACAAACTATTAGACTTAATAGGGTCGTCAAAGCAGGGTAGTTTCTTCATCAAGGCAAGTGGCTCACCAAGAGTCAGGTTCAACAGAAGTGTTCAGCATAAGTTTCCTCATCTGATGCAAGCACTTGATGCAATGGATACCATTTCTTCCCAAGGGGGAGTAATGATCCAGGTGGATATCGGTGGCCACCCACCTATTTCACTGGCTCAAAGACCAATTTCCATTTTGGTAGTTTTTCCTAGTTTTTCGGGTCCTAAACTTTCGGGGCCGTTTTGAGGCCCTAAACAACGTTTTTTGGGCACACCACAATCACATTGTAGGCTTTGTCCACAATGTGATGAACACGTGTGTAGTCCTAGGATATTTATTTCCAACGAGTTATTGGGCACCTAAAATGGAGATCGTATGCAAAAGTTATGACCCCGAGAAGTTGATGTACCAACTTACCCCATCAAGGCCCACATGACTTTTGGTGCTTCATCTCCTAGGGTTAGGTTTTTGGATGTTTAGGGTTTTCTCATTTATTCTTTATGTTAAAAATTCCTTTGGAGCCTCATTATAACCAACTTCTTGTGAATAAGCATAGTCAACACATCTCTTCTCATAGATAAGTTACCACCATTCTAGTTAGCTTACGTGCTTTTGCATTTTACAATCTTTTGCATTTCAAACAATCATTAATAGAATCTGAGCTTTACTGTATTACTTTGTTCCTTGCCAATATCCATGTAATTATTTGTTATATCTCTACCTTCATATCGTTCCTAAAATAATCCAGATCACTTAAGCAACAAAGGAAGAACAAATTGGCTCCAAAATTTTATGGACCCTTTCGAATTAACAAAAAAAATAGCAAAGTAGCTTATGGATTGGAACTACTAGACAATTGTCACATCTATAACGTCTTCCATGTCTCATGTCTCAATAAGGTGCTTGGGCAAGCTCAACCAATTCAAATAGAAATCCCTGAATTCGATGATGAAGGGAGAATTATTTTAGAACCCGAAGGTATTCTTGCCACTAAGGAAAATATGTTATGTTCCAAAACCATTAAGGAATATCTCATCAAATGGAAAAACCTTTGAGAAGAAGATTCATCATGGGAGTCAGAATGTTTTCTAGGAGAATACCCATCACTACCCTTGATTTGAGGACAAAGCAAAATCTTAAGGGGATGGCAATGTTACAAACATAAATAGACAAAATAATAATAATAATTTAATTAAATAAATCAAGAGGCACATACCTTCTCACCTCATGACCAATCAATTCTATATAGTAAACCATCACGATGGTAATTGTACAATCATATATTATTCATTTATCAATCAATTATACAATTTAGAATTACCCTATCTACAAATTAAATAACAAGCAAGTACTTGTTACAAAAGGCCAAAATAAACCTCTAATTATTTCAACCAACTATTCAATTTTTTAACATCAACATGACCATTATAAGTGGGTATTTCAACTTTTGCTTCAATCTTAAATGGAATAATTTGAAGATGAAGAAAGGGAGATATTATTACCAAAGTCTCAACATTTCTCACTTTTGGAATCTTTAGGATCAACCTTTTCTTCTTCATCCCTAGTCTTTGCTGAGTGTCCTTCCTTACACTTCATTGCTAGCAATTGTATTAACATTTCAATCAATGCAACAATGCTTTGCTCCAATGAAGTAAATCTAACTTCTAGGTCTTGTTTGTCATGTTCTTCATGAGAAGTCCCCACCATTTTTGTTTTTTTACTTCTCTCTAGACCATGCAACATTGCTTCTCCACTTTCTTGATATCCACTATGAGTGTTTAACATATGGGGTGTTCATCGAGTGTTTTCAAACCTAGGCTTTGATATCATATGATTTGTAAACAATAGGTCCGTGACTTATCCATATCACTAACATGGATCCTTATTTTGTAGAATTAATATTATGTGTCTCTACGATCACTCTCAAACCAAGAACATGTTTTTGAAGACATTATTCACCAAGAGACGTGAATGGCTTTGTTTCTTGATTGATTTCAAGACTTGGTTTGTTTGTTTGTAATTCCAAGACCAACCCCATGGAACCAATTCACACCAATTCTAATATGCCAGTGGAATAACACACTTTGTACATCTAAATGTTCAAACCCAACACTTAGTCAAGAGCACATCTGCCATTCAATATACATTCAAGACAATATACATTTATATGTGGATGGATATAAGTTAAATGCTACATTAACTTTTTATATATTGTAGCATTATGGCCTTGAGCTATACACTTGAGAGATTCAAGTGCACTCTATTTAAAATCCAACCAAATAAGATACTATGAATATCTAAATGTTTAAATCCAACACTTTTATCATCAACACATCTGCCCACCCATTATATAATCAAATAATCAACAAGATGCAACACACTTTGTTCTTGTCATTGGTATTGCGATAACATATGTGTGTGTAGTTATTGTCATTGGTACTATGATAAGAAATGTGTATATAGTTATTTTCATTGGTATTACGATAGAAAGTGTGTGTGTGCGCGCCCATATGTTAGGTTATATCACTGTGCATGGACTTGGGGCAAGTTATCTATGTGTATGGGTTTGAAATGTCAGAATAGAACACAAATATGGTTGTAGGTAGTCGTTATGCACTGAGTAGGGAGAGTATAATGTTGAATATCACTTGTGGTTTGAACAAACCACCATCAAATGTTTTTTTCACAAATAGATATTGTTAAGTAATGCCTTGGTTGCTACTTGACATAGTTATCACTAAGACCAATGATCAATCAAACAACTAATTGGGTTGTGGAAACCAACTAGCGATCTAAGCAATGTGTTTTGAATGTTTTGGAGGATTCTTGAGGTAATTAGAATAATGGTAGTGACAATTCATTAGTTTAAGGAAAATCCATGTAATTGGTAGTGTGTAGGGCCTTCCAGCAAGGCAATACATATAGGAATACACTAGAAAAACATAAGTTTGAATAAGAAAACCTCAATCACATAGTGATTAAATACCATAAACTACAAAGATTACCTTCGAGAAAACCTAAAAGAAAAACTCTAGCATTGAAAAACGATGCTGAATCTTTATTTCTCAACAATTGCATAATTACAATGATGTTTGGCTCTCTAGAACATTAAAATTAAATTCACAGGGAGTTACTTACCATGTATGGGTTTAAAGATAGTGTCGGTTTTACCAGGAGCAACTAGAAGGACATGCATCCTCATCTCTTTAGCTTCCCAAATGTAGAGCTCTTCCTCTTCTGTTTGTCTTTTTCTCACATCATTCTCAGTTAAAGTTTAATAAAGAATATACTTTCATTTGCAAGTTATCCATTTAGTATTAATTTTTTAATAATTTTTTCAATATTTAAATAAATAAAACATTAAACAATTTTTTAAAAACAAAACAAAATTAATAATTTTTAAATTTTGTTATTCATTTTTAATTGGTAAAAATAAAATAAAACATATTAAACAATTTTTAAAAACAAAAACAAAATTAATAATTTTTTAAATTCTATTATTTCTTGATAAATGAAACATAAATTCTGAGGAATGACTTAAATTGTAGATTTTTTTTTTCCTATTACATGGTCACTATATGTAAAAAAGGAAAAAAAAAATAAATTCTTTTTTCCTATCACATGGTTAGAAATAAATACTTAGTTACAAAATATTTAGAGCTCTATATGATAGGATATGACATTGCCTAGAATTAGTTGTCTAAACAAATACCGATTAATAAATTTATATAATTTAAGAAAACACAAATATAAACAAGTCCTGTATGGCAGCATAGTCCCTGCCGGGTTGAATTGGGAATAAATGCACAGGGATGGGGAAAATGTAGCGGACGCAGATGGAAACTGCATTGGAGATGTGACAAGCAACATGAAGGGCATGTGGTATCCATGCAGTAAATGACACGTGGCCTCTAGAGTCCCATTTATTTTTTGAAACTATATAATCCATTTTGATATGTTCAAAATTTTCATTCTTTCCTAGACCATCTGGCATGTATGTCTCTATATGTGCCAGTACAAAAAAAGTTATATGCATAGCAAGAGAAAAATATATGCATGAGAAAAGATAATTCAAATTAAAGAAACACAATTTCTTGACATTCAACATAGTTGAAGATAAAAATTTATGAGCACATAAATATAAAAGGAGATAAAAAATAGATTTATTTGAAATATATCAAAAAATAATATTGTCTAATACATATTCATGGAAATTTAAATGCGTTTCTCATATAGACTGGGATTGGGGCTCCCGCGGACCATAAGAGAAATATATACAAGAAATATGACCGTGGAAAGAAGAAGTGGGCGATAGTAGAGTGCAATACCTGAAAAGAAGAAATTGAAAGGTATTAGTATTTGGCTAGAGATTTCTATTTAAAAAGGTGGAATAACTTGATTGATAAACAAAGCATGATGTGATTAGTATATACTTATAGTGATGGTACACATCACCCCTTTTTCTATTTGCTTGCTAATGCCTTTTTATTGTTGTTGTCGACGACTACTTGAATCGTGCCAACTGCATGTTGCCTTTTGTCGGTGACCTACTTCAATTCCCTTTCAACGCATTCTTCAATGTAGCTTCTCCATGGGGCAACGATGATCTCATTCCAGTTTTTTATGTTGAAAATTTCCTTTTCTAATTCCCTTAGATCGATAGAAAGATTACGCAGAACCTAATCAATTTCTTCATTCTATACCGAATAGTCGACTAGCCAATTGTCGATGTCATCTTCACCATATTCAAGGATGCTGTAAAATTTTTCTAAAGAAAACGCCTTAAAAATATCAACTTGTTTATCGAAGGTTTGCTTAGTTAAGGGCAAGGAGTTGGCGATTAAGTTGGGGTCTTGGACCTCATTGGTCCTTCCGGCTAAGTCTATTTTGGTAAGCTTTGTGAATAATTTTTCTTTCTTTGATATGGCTTGTTCACATGACTGGACAATGAGATCTAGGTTCTTCACTTTCTCTTTCCAGCATGCATTTAATTGAGTGATCCGGTTTTTGGAGTGGAGATCTTGTTGTCTTCTTCTTGTTTCTGTCATGTTGTTGACATGGTTTCCAAAAGGAACGATCGTGTCTAAATATAAATGTTCTTCATTTTTTAAATCTGCCTGCAAATGATCGAGCAAAGTATGTTCCCTCGTTCGAAGGGAAGCCATGGTTTGTGATGTTTCCCACGCCTCAATAATCAGTTCCATTCTTTTCTTGATATTATTCTCCACGTATCCTCTACACGATGCGAGGAGGCTGGAGGATCCTTTTAACTTGGCTGCAGGGGTGGCAGGCATGACTATTGCTAAAGGACTGGCAAGCAATGGCATAGGAATCAAAGCTTCCTCCAAGTCCTTGACTTGGTCCTTCAGTCTGGCATTCTTGGCCTCAATGCCTCCAATGGAATAATCAAGAGAATATCTGATTGCTTTGTGAATTCGAGATATTTGGGACGACCACATGTTTGGAAGGTTAACCTTTGAACGATATTTTCCTTTCTTATTTTTTACATCTCTCTTTTCAATAATTAGTTTTTTAGACTCGCCGTAAAAAACAACGCTCTGGAACATGAAGGATTCATCTTCGTAAAAAAATTCGGTTTCAGCTATGTCCATTGGACGACTATGATGGATCGCGTCTCCAGGCTGATCAAGGTTGCAGAACACGCTATCCAGATCAGGCTTAAGTTCCATGTTCTCACTCTCAATTTCGAGCTCTTCCACTTGTCCTACAATTTTTTTTCTCTTCTTCTCCAAGGGAAGCTTGTGAGAACTATTAATTTTAGGGTGAGGAGGGTTGTTATCTCCTCCTCTGTTTGAAGAGGTCCGAGATTCTTTCTTGTTGTGGTGGGCCATTGGAGTGATTCTTCGAGATGCCGTACTTTGGGAGTGCTATTCGTCGATTGAACACTCTTCTCATCGGGGCCTTTTCCCTGTTGCTTGTACAATTCAATGGTGCTTTGCAGTGTGTCTAGGTTGTCGACATTAGAAGCATGAGCGTTGTCGCTAGTGTCTCTGTTTTTTCTCAAATGTTTCTTGATAAAAGAATTGTTGAGGCCAAGTGTTAGTAAATGTTCTAAGTTTTTTTTATTAGGGTCAAACCCTCTTAGGATTTCAACATATATTAGGTTCAAGTTATTGAAATGGGTTGCGAATTCATCAATTTGGTTGATGTTCCTCATTACGAAGTCCCCAACTTTCCAAGGCAGAGGAATGAACTATTTTTTTCTCTTCTCATGGAATAGATGCAACTAGTAGTTGTATTGCCTTTCTATTTCTGTAACAAACATTTTGTCTGTAATGTGACATGGAAGGAGTGTAGGTTATTCCTTGGAGCCAAAAATACTTATCACATTGTAATTATCCATTTGTTCAAGTGCTCCCTTCCTGTCCAAAAGCCTGGTTTCCTGGTCAGATATGCAGGGAGCATCTTCTCCTAACAATAAAACTTTGAAAACAGACACAAAGTCATTATAAACCTCATAAAAACATTGGGAGGCCTTGTGCTTCCACAAGGCTTGGTACTAAAACGTTATTGGGTCGAATTCCCAATTTACCTTCTTGGACAGAGACCATTTTGGAAACTGGTAGCAATGCGTTATCGCAAATACCAAGTAGGATGACACATACAATTTCTTCTCCTTTTTGAAGATTGACAATTGGGAACAAATTTCATGGGAAATTAGCTTCCCCCAATAAAAAATGTCTTGTTCCTTGATTGTGAAATACAAAATATAAAGAACCATGCGGGAAATAGTTGTTGTGGATCCCTGTCCTGTTATTCTTGTAAACAACCAGGCAATTTCCTGTAATGGATTTCTAAATGAACTGACTTGCAAGCTTGTGATATCTTCAGGAATTGCCATCGGATCTTCCAAAAACTCGGGTAAGAGGTCCAACCCATTATTATGATTTCTTAGGAACTGATTGGAATCTTCTCCTTTGAACATCAATGTTGGTTATGGTAATCTTAACATCTAGCAGAAGACCTGAGGTGACAAAGAAAAAGAGTGGTCCCGTAGTGGAATAATTCTTTGGCCTAAAATATATTTATCGGCGCACCAAGAGACCAACTCCTTATAGTCAAAAACTTCAGGGACACAGCTTGCACAAGAAATATCAGAGGTCCAAATTATTTCGTTCTGGGCGGAAGGGGATGAGTAGTAAGAATATGCCCTGGACCACTGGAAGTTCTGGTCCTCGCGACCGAAGATGTTCACTATATCTCCACAGAACTGCTGTCGAGCTGGTGCCATAAGTTTATGAGAACGTTCGTTTGCTCCATACGATGGTTGAAATGAACAGTTAGAGGGGATAATATAACCCTCTGCAAATGTTGGTTCAATGCTTATGAATGGGAAAGCTCCTTGAGCCTTTCATTCATTAATGACAATCTCTATGGGTACTGCATGATGAGATGTTAGCAGTAAATATTACTTATTGCATACTTAGAAGTGTGAAGGTTGCAGGTATGATGAAGAGCAATTAAGGATTGGAGGTTTCATGAACGTGCCAACCCGACGACATGCGAACGACATTCCATGATTTTGAAATCAACACTTAGAAGGTATAATATAACCCTCTGCAAATCTTGGTTTAATGCGTATTATTGGGATATCTCCTTGAGCCTTTCGCTCATCAATGACAATCTATACAGTTCTTGCACGGTGATCTGTTTGCATTAAAGCTTACTAATTGCATATTTAGAAATAAGAC
>ML798222.1:124260-134808 GCA_009831015.1 Picea engelmannii | reverse complement strand
AGGGGATTCATCTCTGAATCTGAAAAGCCTGTGTTGTCCTGGGAAAACCGTGTATACCCTGTCCAGAGCTGTGAGTCTGTGCCTGTTCCAGGCAATCCCGAGAGCGCATTTCCTGAACCAAAATTCCTTGTGTTGAACTCGAGTGGAAGAATCCCTGGTTGTTCGGGGAAAACTGAGCTAGCCTGTCCGTGAAGCCTGCTCCGAAACCATCCCGTGAGATTATCCTGTGACAGCTGAACCGTTTCGGAAAGCATTTGTCTGTGTTTTCCCATGGATTGTTGTGACCACGCAGTACTGGACTGCGTGAGGCTTGTTGGCCTGTGAGCGACTCCTCCAGGTGAGAGAGTTCACAGAGGGAGAAGAGAACTCTTGGAAGGAACCCTGTAGATGCCATAGAGCCCGGAGAATTCCGGTCCGGTCTGTTCCTGTAACCCAAGGTAAGGGAGACCAGCAGCCGAATGACTGTCTAGGTGACAGAGAAGGTGCACTCTCCTGGGTGGAACATGCATGTGGGGAATGAAGGTCTGTGGGCAGTGAGCGTGGGAGATTCCTGGGAGATCTTCTTCCTGGTGAATGTGTATGTGTTATCTTCCCTGTAACCTTAGTCAGGCCTAGGATCCTTGCCTTGGGGTGGAGCTCGGTCCCAGCTCGGGGGTGACCCACTGGTGAGCTGATGAACAGTGTGGTCTAAGGCTGGGAGGTTCGTGGAAGGCCTGCACTTGGTTGGTGATTTCTACAGCTGATAAAAGATAAGTATTCTGAATTATGTTTTGAACATGTTTGGCACGACTGTGCTGTATATATTATCATGTTTTCCGCTGTGTGTAAATGAAGTGCTACCGAATGCTATGACTTGCTTAATTATAACAATACCCATATATTTTATTCTGAGTTTTAGTGTGTTTAATTATGTTAAAAGCATTTTCTTATAATTTCAGTATGAATTATGTAAACATCCATGTATAATGGTAAACTGAGGGGTTTTGGAAACCCCGGTAGTGAAAGGGTACACTACAATAGTTCCCCAGGATACGTGAGGACCCGAAGGTCAAATTGCAGGTCTCTGAACTTTTGAGTGCAAACTGTGTATCACAAAAGAGGGTGTGATGTGGGACTCCATAAGTAAATTTGTATATCACGGAGGTCCGGGTGTTGTTTGCAGTTCACAAAACAATGGAAGTGAAATATAGAGCCCGCCTGCCCGGGAATCCACGATCTGAAAAGTGGCTAGGCTTGGAATGGGTAGTGGTCGGTTAGAGTCGCGATATAAAAGCATGAGCGCAAATGTGAACCCGTTAGTCTGCCAACGCGTGCAATGAGACATTTTCGGAAAAACGACTAAGTAACCAGAAAGAGAAAGTAGAGGGGAAAAAGAAATGGGAATTTGGTTAAGTTTAGAAGAGGTAAAATAAGATCCAATATATTCAAATCTGTAACATATATTCCTTTTCCTGGAAAGATCTTTTCTATATGTTTATGGAGAAGTTGTATACTTATTGCATATACTTGGAAAGAAGTCTGAAGGTGGCCGACACAAGAAACAACGACTAGAAATTAGAAATTTCCTAAACCCTCTAACTCGATGATTCGTGAAAGCGGTCGGACGAGCTTCAAAATAGGGTGACAAGGGTTCCCGAGGATACATAAGGCCCCAATGGTCAAATTGTATGTATCATAACATTTCTATGCAAAATGTCTAACACGGAAGAGGGGATGATGTGGGAGTCCAGAAGTAAATTAGCATATTGCAGAAGCTGAAGTTTTGTTTGCAGGTCATAGAATAATGGAAGTGGAATTTAGAGAAAGGGGAAGCACTCGGTCAGAATTGCGATATAAAAGCATGATTGAAAATGTGAACGTGTGAATCCACCAACCCGCGCAGCAAGACATTTTTGGAAAAAATGATTAAGTAACCAGAAAGAGAAACTTTAGGGATAAAATAGTGGGAAATTAGAAAGGCGGAGGGCAATTTTTGTAAGCGAGAATTGGTTTCAAACAAGCCCCATTGTTGCAAAATCATCATTTTCTAGTCCAATATTTTATCCACATATTCATTTTCTATTGTGCTTGTACCATTAAAAAGGGTGTGAGCAAATGCTTTTTTGAAGATTAGATTTTATTGCAACTTGTGGGAGTAATTGTGTTCTTGATACATTCTTCCATGACTTTAACATATTAACTTAAGTATTAAATTTCTTGCATTATGGGTTGTTAGCATTAAATTTTAATAATTGCATGTCTAGAAATAACAATGACGATCTTGAATTTTAATATTGTAGTTGATTTCATAGTCCCATTTGACTACAACCACCATATATCCATTTTTTTTTATTCGCAAACAAGAAATTTGGTAATTCCATTAATAAAGTAAAAAATGCTCAAATAGAGGCGAGGGGATGGACAACTAATAAAATTTTCCATTTCGGACTAAAGGAATCAAGGAAGCGAAAAGGAAATAAGAAATCATTTGCTTAGCAACGCTGAGATGAAAATGAAATTTCTATGGCGGGGCCCGGACTGCTGCATTGTGATTTGGTCTTGTTATGTTCTATCTGCATTACGAATAGAATTGAATGTTGGTTTGAAACTATCTGAAATTCATTTTTGTTCCCATAAAATCCTGATGGGATCGACACAATGCATTGTCATATAATTGTTAAATGCTCCATTTTAGATCAAATTACTTGAGCCAACACAATATTGAAGAACTACGAGACTATCGAACCATGCCAATGAGAAGAGGTGTTAAATGCAACAAAGAAGCAACAACCAATACTCCAAGGCAATTTTTTAAATAGTAAATTCATTAAAAAAAGAAAAGAATACTGGGCAGTGTATATCTGTCCATAGAAATTGGACCGAGTTCTTTGCACCAAAACATTGAACATATTCTCCATAAAAATAGTCACAGGACCTGCAACATGCAGGAGCCATCGAGATGCTCTTCAACATGCATACGAAACTGATTACCATGCCTTTTTTAAGGAAATCCTTGCAGTCTTCTTCTCGTGAGGGCAATGTTCGCTGCCCCAATCTCAATATCTCACGGAATACCTGAGGCGACAAAGAAACAGGAGAGTGGTTCCACAGTGGATTAAATCCTTGGCTTGAAGAAGATGAACAACAGTGCTACTCTTGACGTTGGCATCGCTCCAATGTTGCACCTCAGCAAGAAAGCAATGCATAATTTTTCAAACGCAGGAGGGCATAAGAACCCATCTTCGCGGTAAAAATGATAGTTCTCACAAGCTTCCCGTGAGGAAGAAGACGAAAAAATTTGCAGGGCAAACAAAAGAGCCTGAAACTAAAAGTTAGGACACACCAAGAAACCGCCTCCTCACAGTCGAAGACTTTAGGGACACAGGTTGCACGAGCATTTCCAGAGGCCCAAATTAGTCCATTCTGGGTGGAAGGATATGAGTAGTAGGAATATGCCTTGCACCAATTGGAGTTTGGTCCTCATCCCCTAAGATATTAATTGTATATCCAGAGAACATGAGAGTGGTCCCACAAATGAATAGTTTACTGGCTTGAAATATGTCTCTGGGAGTATCAATAGACCATTTCCTTACAGTGAAATACTTCTGCCCAGAACGAACTAATTTGGATCTCTGGAATTCCTACTTTCAAACTGCAAAGCGACTATTGCGTTCACCGTTTGTTTCTTTTCTGAAACCCCTTCTTTTGGTTTTGTCAGGGCCGCCATCGCCGAGCTGGGAAGTGCCCCCCCATTATAGTTGATTTCAATTTGGGCGCAGGAGTGGGAACAACGTTTGCATTGCCATCATCCATTTCCGTATCATCATCCATCAGATCATCTTCTCCCAGTTCGAAATCGATTGCATCAACCTTTGTGGCAACCATCAATGCAGACGGGTAGGCTGTCTGAGTAGGCGAGGTTACCTTGGAATTATTTGGCTTGAAATATATCTCTCAGTGCACCAAGGGACCATTTCCTTTTTTTCTCCTGGGCGAAGGGAGATGAGTAGTAAGAATATGCCCTGGAATACTAGAACCTATGGCCATCATGCCCGAAGGTGTTTACTGTATCTGGACATAATTGCTATGGAACTGTTGCCATAAGTTAACGAGAATTTCCGTTTGCTCGAGATGATGTTTGAAATGAAAATTCAGAAGGGATAATATAACCCTCCACAAATCTTTGTTTAATGCGTATCGATGGAATATCTCCTCGAGCCTTTCGTTGATCAATGAAAATCTCCACGGTTCGTGCGTAATGAGTTGTTACCATTAAAGCTTACTAATTGCATATTTAGAGAAGCGAAGAGCGATCAAGGATTCGAGATTTCGTAAAGGCGCCAACCAGAAGATGCACGAAAGAGATTGCATCATTCTTGAAATGAATACTTGGAAAGGATAACACTCTTCTCCGCAAATATTGGTTTCATTCCTATTAATGACAAAAATTCTCCGACCTTTCGGACATTAATGACAATCTCAATGGTTCCTGCATGATGAGCTGCTAGCATTAAAGCTTAATAATTGAATATCTAGAAATAAGTCTGAAGGTGGCGGGGATAACGAAGAGCAATTAAGCATTGCACATTTCGTCCACCTGCCAACATGCGAAAGAGATTCCAAGAAATTGCCAAGTATGGAAAGAGGTCGGGCATGCTTCGATAATAGGGTCACAAGATATCCTCAGGAGACGTGAGGGGTCGATGGTCAAATTGTATGTCTCTAAACTTTTGATTGCACAATGTGTAACAAAAAACATGACACAATGACAGATTTCGCCGGTCAATTTGTATATCACGGAATTTCAGGTGTTTTTTGTAGGTAGAAAAACAATGGAAGCGCAATGTTGAGCAAGACTGGCCAGGAACCGACGATGGTAATAGTGGCCAAGTATGCAATGGGTAAGCGGTTGGTTGGACTCCTGATATAAAAGCATGAGACACTCAGAACAGGGAATATTGAGGGGCTTGAAAATAGGGCCACACACTCTACTCAGGAGACGTGAGGGCTCGATGGTCAAATTGTATCTATCCCAACTTTTGATTGCAAAATGCATAACATAGATCAAGAGACAATGATGGATTTCGATGGTCAATTTGCATATTGCGGAACTTCGGGTGCTTTATATAAAAACATGAGACATTTGGAAAAATGATAGATTCGGAAAAAGGACCAAGTAACCAGAAAGGGAAAGCAAACGGGAAAAAGGGGATTTTTTTTTCTAATTTGTAGATCGGGGAAGTCTGGGTGCTGTTTGCAGGCGACAAAACAATGGAAACACAATGTTGAATCCGCTTATCTAGGAACCCGCAATCCAAAAAGTTTTCTGAATATGAAACAATGAAGCAGTCGGTTGGGCTCGTGATATAAAAGTATCAGTGGAAATATGAAGACGTGAATCCGCCAACTCCCACACCTAGACATTTTCCGAAAAATGACTAAGTAACTAGAAAGGGAAAGAAGAGGGCAAAAAGAAAGGGGATGACAATTTTCAGAAGCGGGAATTGGTGTAAGAAAGCCCTATTGATGGTCTTAACAGTAACTATGAAGTGCATTAAACATGTGAACATGTTCTTCAATCAAGGAATAGATAAAAAAAGCCATGCTTATAGTTTCCAGGATGTGTTTGCATAAGAGAAGCATCAAAAAGCCACAAGAAAATCAATTTTGGGATGTTTAAGTAAAGTTATTGTACTGTCAACTTCACCACAAGTATACCAACGACAAATTTGAATGTCCTCTCGTTGATATGATAGTTTCATTGGACTTCACATAGTTTATATCCTTTTATTTCAAATTATTTGTGGAGATGAATTTTGCTAAGTTCATCGATCAAGGAAAAGTGCTAAAACGAGCCACATACGACATTTGTGTCAGAGAGATTATATTAAAAGGCAAAACATGCCCTGTATATTCTTTAAGATCATAGAAAAACTGCCAAGATCTTGAATGTATTATTAATTTTCCAGAACAAAGCATACAACCAAGAAGCAAGTAAACACCAAATGTATTGAAAGTCGAGGCACAAGGCAATGCATGAACACAGAAGGCGCCAAGCGAGATCCCACAAGGTTCCATAGAGCACTACACATCGAATTTTGCATCAAACAATTTGATATATATAAAAAACACATGTGGCATTGGTTTTCTCCTACATTTGGTATATGTTCCCATGAAAAAATAGCTGGGGCCATGGGATATGAACAAAAGTCCGCTAAACACAAGACATCATAAAACCAACGGAGCTTCACCGTTGTACCCTAGCTATAACCAAACCTCAAAATGGGGAACACGAAACTTTCCGATTACTATTTTACCATGAAGCAAGATCACTATGGACGTTTTCTTCTGATAGTGCCATGTTCTATCACTACCAGTTTTGACAATGCCAAATTTCCAATATTATTGGAAATGCCTGATGGTTATGCCCAGAGGAGCAAGCTATTTCGACGGTTCAAAGGATTAGCCTTAGTTATTTACAGTTGGATACTTTGTATGGGGTTTTTCCTCATGATTCCCATTTTTGGACTAAACAATCTTATCCGCTTGTACATCACCAATAACTGCATCTGCCTGTATGAATTCCTATGCCTGAACTCACCGATCTCTATAGAGAGTTCTGAAGATCTCAAGCCCACGTTACAATCCATGTTGAGTCCTTTTTTTTCAATTAGGGAATCGAGAAAATGCAGATACCATACCATAAATGTATAGTTGGAGATCATCTTTTATTTATTTATTTGGGTACCCAAAATAAATGCAGAAATCCTCCCATGGCTATATAGTTGGAAAACTTTTTTCCAATTTGGGCACCCAAAAAGGTGCAGACTCCTCCAACAAAGCCACAATTAGCCACCTTTTTATTTTTCATTTGCACACCCCAACAAATATGCAAATTTCTTACTGGGAGATGTAAAAAAACATGAAAATAACAACATCGATTGCATTTGTAGTTAGATTCTCCTTGTTGTTTCAAGTGCACAAAAAGTGACAAAATCTCTGGCAAGAAAATTTTACAACCATAGATGTAAAATTTGAAAAATTCGAGTATGAAGAACATTCATCTGGGTTTTGAAGAAAAATTATAGACACACATGAGATTTTTTCGTTTCCTGCCAAAGCTTGATATGATTTATTTTTATTTTTATTTTTTATATTTTTTTTCAGCCGACATGCAATATTGCATTGTCCTCATTTAAGGTAAATTTGCTATGTATCCGAAAGTCGCACAACATGTAGACACTATTTGTATTTTCTTGTAGGTATGATTCATATGATAATTCTGCTAACCCAGGAAGTACATCTTGTAACATAGGCTGTCTAATTGTACAATGTACAATTGTGTTGCCCACGGTTCAGATGGCAACATTAAGACACTGTCTATATATGTAAGGGAATTTTCTACTGCATCGCAGACAATCAATTGTATCATCACTTATGAAAGTAGAAGTAGAAGCAAGAGAGTTTCATTTGGCACATACAGGCTCGAAGGGGTCGAGTACGCATTCGCTGCAACCAAAACACCCTCAACCTTGACACATGAGAATAATAGTAATATATTGAACAATATAATATACCAAAAAAAAAAAAACTACAGAAAATTGTTGAAGGCAATTTGTATGAGCAAGGTGAGGATGAAATTGTAGATGTATACAGACAACAGTTGTAGAGCTAGTTAGTTTCTTGAGATCCTGTACTATGTCTGTTCGCAATTCTATTACAAATGTTGCTTGGGTTGTGCGAAAGATCCTTTCTTTAACATCTCTTTTCTTTGATAGATTTTTGAAGAGCATAAGTGGAAATTTCTCTTTATGCAATTGTTGTTCCATTGAGGAAAACAAATTTGAATAGGTGTCGAACAATTGTAGCTGCAACATGGAACAACGCAATAGTTGTGTAACATAACCGAGATACATAGACATATGAAAGTAAATGACACAACTAGATATGGAGAACGATACCATTGCCTTGTTGTTGTCTGACTCTCCATCTTTTATATGAAGAATGTGTTGCGAGCCAAGTTTTCTCGCGACTGTGACAACTGCACCAATGGTTCCGATTGGGTAAATTTCGTTGCTATGCACAAGTTGGATGATAGTTGTGTTCGGGACGAAACGATATTCTAAACAAATAGCGGGATTTTTTTCCACAATACTTGTTTCATTGAGTGATATAATCTGATCACAATCACTACGGTCATATACTATTTTGGGCAATATATTAAAATTTGTAATGGATATCCCATTACCTGGCAATATCTTTTATGCATGTTTCTGGACAAGTTGTGTGGGAATAGTCAGTGTGACTGTCATCAGGGCCTCGTTGTCTGTCATGTCAGCATGCATAATGGATCTAGTTTTGTTTGCCTTGTCCAAGTAGGTGCTATAGACAACCATTATGTCCCCGAAGAACACTTGTCCAGTTTCGTGGTTGTTCAAGCCCTCTATTGATAGTATTTTGGGTGTTACAAGTTTAGACCTGGTGACGTTTTTTGAACAGGAAAAATAATGTGAATGGTAGTCTGCATTATTTTTTTGTTTTCTTTTTTCCTGGCATAAATGTACAAGTGGACGCACAACTTGGATGAAGTATGGAACCAAAGTTTTTCAACTAGACCTCTTAGTCTGCGGAACTTGCGCTATGTTCGACGTCTCGCTTACGCTTGTTGACACTTCTTGTGAAGTGCAAAGTATGTGTTGTAGATGACATCAACATATTCACCATGGCATAGATGAATAAATAGTTGAGGATATTTGTTTGATAAACATATGAGGAACATAATGTATGCATCTTTACCTTTGGCCTTGTCGGTCTGTTGATGTTTGCGATGATTGACTGCTGATGGCCATGTCACTAGTCTAACTTTTTCTGATGCAAGCATGTGTAGATGAACATAAGAAGGACTAAATAAGCATATGCATTGTATATTGTCCATAATTTTTCTGAATGTTACATACATGGATGAAGGAGATGGAATATGAAATATGGTGTCAAGCGATACTCAGGAAACATGAGGACCCGACGGTCAAATTGTATGCCTCAGATTTTTGTGACTGCAAAAATGTGTAACAGTAAATAGGGCGTGATCGAAAAAGTGGTTAAGTATGGAATGAGGTAGAAGCATGACTATAAATGTGAACCTGTGAGTCCGCCAACCCGCGCACCTAGACATTTTTGACAAGACGACTAAGCAAAGCAACCGGAAAGCAAAAGTAGACGAGAAAAGTTAAGTATATAAGAGGGAAAAAAAAAGGATAATAGAAAGTGGAAAAATTAGAAATGGGGAGGGCAATGTTTGGAAGCGGGAAGTCTCAATAAAGGCCCATTGTTTCCAAATCATCATTTTCTAGTCCAATATTATATGCACCCACCCGTTTTGTATGTTTGATTTACTACCACAATTGGTATACCTTTTCGAAGATTGTACCACAACCCCCTCTGCTGTGGCATATAGGAATTCATCTTCCTGTCCAACCAATTTGTTTCTTTCAATGTAGCAACGTCGAACATATAGTGCACATGAAGGTAAGTTAGTATGCAGAAAGATATGTAAAAGAAAGAAATACAGTTCTATTTATTTCAATGTAGTAGAAAAGAGAATACAATTCACATGAGAATAAGTTACTATGTAGAAAGATACGTAGTATCTACATACAATAAAATAGGTGCAAAACAATAGAACAAGTAGAACAAATACACAGACAATAAATGAAATACTAAACATTGGAATATGAAATAAGAGTAGAGGCATGCACCTCTGTAACTCCTCCTCTACATTCGCGACAAATAGTCCATCATCCTCTCCAGCAACTCTGTTTGTTTAAATGTAGCAATGCAGAAAAAATACAATGGACATGAAGGAAGTTAGTGTGCAGGAAGACATGTAAAAAAAAATAGAGTTCAAATTTTTTCAGAGTAGCAGCACAAGAAATACAAAGGACACGAAGATAAGTTATTATGTAGGAAGGTACACAATATCTACATACAATAAACTAGGTGAACACATATACATACAATAAATGAAATAAAAAACAACATAATATGAAATAACAATACAAGCATGTACCTTTGTATCTCCTCTTCCTCCGCTGCAGTTAAGATTCGTTCGTTTTCTCCAGCTATTCTATTTGTTTGAATATGGGAACACACAAAATACAATGAACATGAATGGAAGATGGTATGCAGAGGAGAACAAGTAATATGTACATACACTAAATGAGAATCAACGAATATAATAAAAGATAGTTAGAAACATGAACCTTTGTTTTTCTCCATCCATGGTTGTAATTATATAAAGTTTTTCCAGTGCAAAATATATTACAAGCCACAAAATATTAAGAAATTGCATGGCCATAGCTAAATTATTTTGGGTCTTTGTAGCAAAGTATCCATATATGCTTTGAGACATGGAAATATAATTTTGTATTATCTTTGGTGTACATCTCATATTTCAAGTACAAGACAAATTGTATCGTGGTCACACCAGTCTGTGTAGAGGATAAAGAGGCTGTATTGTGATATGGGCACATTTCACCATATATGGTTAATAAGTGCGTTTTGCACATGTTT
>ML798222.1:94728-112765 GCA_009831015.1 Picea engelmannii | reverse complement strand
GGTCTTCAAACCAAAGTTGGAGTTTCTCCATTCTTGATTCACCTTCCTTGTGTCCTCATCATGAATTTCATGGGATGCATTTTCACTTTCGGGTGTCTTCTCTATTATGAAAATTTTCCATACTTCCATCAACTTAGCTTCCATTGAATTCATCTTAGTATCCAACTTAGTTTCCATTGAATCCATCTTCTTTTGTAGTTCATTTATGTCCCTACACATTTCTTCACCTTCATCAAGAGTCCAATTAGGATTTTCTGGAGGCTTATTTGGTGTAGAAGGTCCCTTTTTTGGTGGCATGTTGGCCAAGTATGACTTTTGAATCTTGATTTTGAGGCAGTTCTACTAGACAATATTTATTCTGTTCTATTTCTCAAGTTTCTGCCCTTCTTGGTATGAAACTTTCTTTTAGGTAGTTCTCTGATATTTCTTCTCTGCAATGCCATGGGTCTGATCAAAATTGGATGTGCCAAGTGGAATTTATGGTAACTTCCTCACAACTTGCCGATTTTTGTCCTTTCCAGGAGATCTCACTTGTATAGCATTTCCCGCACAAAATAATTGATATCAAATTCTGAAACTCGCACCCAAAATACTACAGACTGTCCACGATCCAATGAAACTAGTCCCACTCAATTTAGATACTCTAGCAAGAAGTTATGATTGTTTTACCTGGAACACCTTCTTGAGACTAGTCAATATGACTAGTCAGATACCCTATCTTACATAAGGTGTATCTACAAATTTAAGATGACCCAGAAGCTGAACTTTTTACCATAGATATCTTACTAATTTCTATAAATGGCCTCCGGAGTTCAAGGTCTGAAACATTACAGAAAAGTTTTTATAGCGAAAATTCTGCAATGACTCATTTTAGGATGATTCCAGAACCCTATCTTGTACATGCTGTATCTCCGAAAGTATAAGGCCTTAGGAGATAAATTTTGAACCCAACGTACCTTGATCCGTCTACTAAATATTCTCCAAGCCGTTCCTTCTTAAACGTTGTAGAAAAAAAGTTATAGCGAAAATTCCACGGTGTATCAGATGTAGCAGGGAAACCCCAAGACCTTGAGCTCTGATACCATATGTTAAGAACCAAACATCAATATAGCATAGAAAAGCCTTAAGAAAAGTACTCAACGCCTTGAAAAAGAGATAATTTCAGATAATAAGCCTCTTCGAGGGGGCAACCCCCTTTTACCCCACTTAAATGTTCAAGTACAAGATGATTCAAAATGAAAATGTCTCCTTGGTATATATAGGAGACTAGGAGGTATAATTTTAACTAATGGCTTAAAATCGACATAAATAAAATAACATTACTAATATAATATGCCCCAATTAAGGGGTAATGAGCCAATATTAGGGCTTAACAAGAACACATTGATTATGCTAGCAATGTTGCACGCTAAACAACATAGAAATTGAATACTTCCATTTGCAATTCACGGAACACCACTCTTGGTAGAACCATCTCAGTATCCTTTTCTTCTACAAGAACATTTAAAAGACATGTAGGTATGGTCCAGAACTAGGAAAAAGAATTGGAGCAAAATTGAAGAGCAGGATAGGCAGGCATGGAATAGGCGCCAGATCTCGACTTTACCAAACACGCCAAACACCAGAACCACAGGTCCACTCGCGGGTGCAGGACATGAACATTGCAAAGTGAAAAAAACAAAACAGCTCCCATTGCCGACACAGGACCCCAACCCTACAAAGCCGAAGTAAACAAAAGAAAACAACAAGCAACAAACCAACGAGCAAGCACAAACATGCCCAACTGCAGCCCCAGGGCCTCAAACTCGTAAACTTGAGCCAAACAACAATAAGCAACAACCGACGAACCAACAAACCATCGAACAAACAACAACCACTGAACTAGTAAACAACATATGTATCTCCAACGATTACCAAACTGTAGCCCAAGCACAGAAGGAACCAGAAACATATGACGAACATGCTAGTAGAAATAATGAAACATTCTTACTTGCAAACTGCAAACAATGAACAACAAAGAACAAATAGAAAATGAAACTATGGCATCGAAACTTACTCTGAAACGATGAACGACATAAGTACAGGTCGAATTGTGGGTGCAACACCTGGACCCCACAAAGTTAAAAAAAGAAACCTAGATCCAATTGCGAATGCAGGACCCCAACCCTGCAAAGTTGAAGTAAACAAAAGCAAGCAACAAGCACCAATAGGTCCAACTGCAGGTGTAGGTCCCCAACCTTGCAAAGTTGAACCAAACAACAACAAGAAGCAACCGACGAACCAACAAACAAGAAGCACCCACCGAACCAGTAAACAATGTATGTATCTTCAATGATAACCAAATTGCATTCCAAGCATAGAAGAAGTATGAAACATACAATGCTTATTCAACTAGCGGTGGTCAACAATATTGTCCAAATTCACTACAACATTGTATGGAAAAATACGAGGAAAAATGTACTATGAAAAACCTATTTAGGTAAACATTTAAGGCTGTCAAGCTGTTTAAGGGCCTCGTGATATGAAAACATTTAAGCTGTCAGACCTGTTTCAGGACCTCGCTCTATGTAAACATTTAAGATGTCAGGCCTATTCAAGCACCTCAAAAAGTGTCAATGCTCTAAACCTTCGGTATGTAAACGTTTCAATACAAATACAAATGACTAATAATAATAATAATAATAAAATGACATATTGATATGCGATCGCTATAGTCCCTCTATGCTTTCGACAGGGACTAATAATACAAAAACATTAAAAAACAACTTCCATGCTCAAACTTTCCGTATGTAAACATTTCAATAAAAATGTAATACAAATTTAAAAGGAGTGTCTAAGGTCAAAACATTGGATATCTACACATTTACAACATTGGGAATAACGAAGCTGGCAATAAGACCTCCAATATATTCTCCAATGAAACGATGACTTATAAGTTTTTTGTTTTTTGTTTTTTGTTTGTTTTTAATAAAAAAATAATGTTTTTACTTCTATAGTACGAACAATACAATGATACAAAAATTTATAGTAAAAAAACATATTAATATAAAGTCAACAAATTATCAATCATTATAGTTCTTGTGTACCTTCTAATAATAATAATAATAACAATAATTTATTTATTAATAAATACTAAACATGAAATATACTTTTTGAAAGTTAATCATCATTATCACAAATTCTTTTAATTCCCTTATTTGAAATTTTTTAATTAATTTAATCTTCATATTTTGATTTCTAACTTTGTCACAGGGCTATTTTATCTTCTTTAATCTCCAAACACCTTGTTCGTAATTATCCTTTTCTCATTTTAACGGTCATCTAACATAATTTACTTTTACAAGATTTAAACAATCATACTTTTTATTTACAAATTATACTAAGTTTCTATTTATATATTTTTTTACATAATTTTTTATAACATTTTTTAATATTTTTAAGAAACAATATAATAAACCATTTTCATACTTTTATTTACAAATTATACTTATTTTGTATTTATATTTTTTTTCATAATTTTTTTATAACTTTTTTAATGTTTTTAAGAAATAATGTAATAAACATAGTTTCGATTCCTCACACATAATTTTAAGCTAAAACAATTCTCCAGCATTATGAGTAAGTGTGAAAATTTGTATACTCAAAATGTAATAAACAAATTTTTCCCATATTTTTTATTTTTTCATAAATTTTGTAAAAATTTTAATGTTTAAAAAAAACAACTTAATAAACCATTTTATTTTATTTTTAAATAAAAATAATATGTATATATTTTTGTAATTGGTTAAAGAAATGAGATGGGACGGAGTAGCTTGATTTGTGGAAAAAAGTAAAAAAAAATAAAAATCAATATAAAAGAAATTTTTCCGATTGCCACATTGCCTGTAGCTTGGAAAGCAATTCCAGAGATGTACTATGGCTTTGAATGAATTGTGCTGCAGTCTGCAGGGCATGGGGAAGGGCATAAACCAGGATGCTTCGAGGCCACGAAATCGTAAAGAGCCTACAGACCGACTCCAGGGTTTAATCACACTGGTTCTACCTACTGATTTCCAGGACGAAGCGATTTCTCTTCAAATAGAAAACAATGGACCATCTTCAATGCAAATGGTCTATTGTTTTCTATTTGAAGAGAAATCGGAAGGATTAAACTCGTTCAGGAATAGAGTCTTTGGAATAGTGCAAAGCAATTTATGGTAAGCTACCTCACTCCTTTGCCAATGGTGGCAGGGTATATCTGCTAAACATTCCAATCTGATGAAATTGTCCTTTTCCCTAAAATTCCCCGAAGAGAATCAAACACTTGTCATCTGATGGTCGTAATGTTCCTTAGTTCAAACTTCTTTCAGGGAAAACTACGTTATATAGTTTGATTTTCATCAGTATTTTTGGTATAGGGGTTTTGGTCTGTTTACATTCACTTTGTCAAATCGTTAGCACTGCAGAGAGTTTACCACTCACTTCCTCAACCTATAAATCTCAAGCTTTAATTAAAGATCTGTCGCTTACAGTAGGTATATGGCGTGCATGTTCATATTATCTTTGGCTTTGTCTCAACATTTTATTTTTTGGGTTTTCTTGAAACACTCGAATTATATAAACTTAAGATTTAACTATTTATCATCAAAATTCGAAATCAAACAAAAAAAATTATCCCGTCTTGTTGGTTTTCCCTGTGCTAAGAAAGAATCAATGTCAAGTGTTTATCTTGGGGTTCTCTACTCGAAATCAAACAAAAAAAAGTTATCGAAAAACCTTCAAAAGATAGAACATTCAGACTACTGCATTATCTTTTAAGATGGGCGGTGCAAGAATATGGACCGATGATGCTTCAGCATTTATCTTTAAGGTGGGCGGTGCAAGAATATGGACCGATGATGCTTCAGCATACATTTCAGGCATGCTTACATGCAATAAGCACGGTTTGTTTAGATGAGTTTGCAGTGACGGTATGTTACTTGTCTTGTGGCTTTTTACAGGTGTGACTTATATGAGATAAAACCATTTGGATACCATATGCAAAATTCACTGTTTAGTAATAATTACAAGAAACCTTAACATGCATCTCGTTGATGTTACTGTGGCGGGTTCTGTGAAAGTTGTATTAGAGAGTATGGTCAATCCTCTTTTGGAAAGGCTACACCTGCATGACCTTGAACCAGAGGGCCCAGGTCCTTGTACAGTTGTACTTACTGTGGTGGGTTCTGTGAAAGTTGTATCAGAGAGGTATAGTCAATACTCTTTTGGAAAGGCTACACCAGCACGACCTTGAACCAGAGGGCCCAGGTCCTTGTACTGTTTTTTGATAGATGCTTTCAATCAACATGTGTAAGCAGCACATTCTAAATGGGATATTTTTCTAAATTCCTCCAGGTTTTACACTTGGACCAGGCCCCTATTCCATGAAAATGCATTCTTGCTTACATAGGTTAGATGGCCCACAAGGGGCAAACATGGCTCAGGCTCTTGGGAATTTGAACCTCAGTGGAGTAAATAGCAACATATTTACAAACCGACCAAGCCCTTGTTGGCAGGGCCTTTTACTGTTTGGAAATTGGCTTACTGCAGTTCCATGAAAATGCATTCTTGCTTATATGGGTTAGATGGCTCACATGGGGTAAATATGGCTCAGGTTCTTGGGATTTAAACCTCAGGTTCTTGGGATTTAAACCTCTAGGCTCTTGGGGATTTGAACCTCAGTGGAGTGAATAACAACATATTTACATGGGTTAGATGACTCGCAAACATGGCTCAGGTTATGGGGATTTAAACCTCAGTGGAGTGAATAGCAACATATTGACAAATAGACCAAGCCCTAGTTGGCAGGGCCTTTTTACTGTTTGGAAATTGGCTTAGTGCAGTTACTTCCCTGTTGATTTCTCCTTCACACGTTTGTCCTTGCATCTACTGTAGTTCATCATAACTTTGTGAATTATGCACAATAAGACTGAAACATCTTACATTGAAAAGATGTTTATGAGTGTCCAATGCTTGTTTACATAGGTTAGATGGTGCACAAGGAGCAAACTTGGCTCTGGCTCTTGGGGATTTGAAGCTCAGTGGAGTGCTTGTTTACATAGGTTAGATGGTGCACAAGGAGCAAACTTGGCTCTGGCTCTTGGGGATTTGAAGCTCAGTGGAGTGAATAGCAACATATTCACAAACCGACCAAGGCCTGCTGGCTGGACCTTTTAATGTTTGGAAATTGGCTTACTACAGTTCCTTCCTTCTTGATTTCTCTTTAACACATTTGTCCTTGCATCTACTGTAATCCATCATAACTTAGTGAATTATGCATAATAAGACTAAAACATCTAGCATTGAAAAGCTGTTTATGAGTCCAATGCTTAAACATACTTTTAAAGGATTTGAACCTTAGTGGAGTAAATAGAATTATGCATAATAAGACTAAAACATCTAACATTGAAAAGCTGTTTATGAATCCAATGCTTGAACATACTCTTAAAGGATTTGAATCTTAGTGGAGTAAATAATAACACTTTTACAGGATTTGAATCTCAATAGAGTGAATAGCAGCATATTCACCAACCTACCAAGCCCTTGTTAGCAGGGCCTTTTTACTGTTTGGAAATTGGCTTACTACAGTTCCCTCCTTGTTGATTTGTCCTTAACACATTTGTCCTTGCATCTACTGTAGCCCATCATAACTTTGTGAATTATACACAGTAGGACTGAAGCATCCAGCATTGAAAGCTGCTTATGAGTGTCCAATATAGATGCTTTATACTCTTCGTGGCCCATACCATAGAAGCAGAATTTGGTTGAATTCCCCCTCTCTCTCCGTACAGAAACTCGTCCAAGGATTCAATTCGATTTGTTTCTATTTTCCATTCCAATATTTATTGAGCCTCGAACATGCATGATCCATTTAATCTTATTATATTCACTAAACACGTGGTGGGATGTGCAATAATATTATCATTTAAAGTAATAAAGTGCCCTTGTCTTTCGTTGGTTTAATATTTATGAGCAATTAATATCTATCAGCATGTGGTCGTGAGTTGTTGAATCTATAGTTAAATTAACCATCCATATTTAACACATCAGTATTGTTTTAGAGAAAACGGTAGGTATAATATTTTAATGATGGGATTGATAATCAGGGATTAATAACCACCCTGCACCTTTGTATTAAATGTTGTATGGAGTTATGTTTATTTGATTTAAATTTAAATTGCTCTAAATCTAAACTGATAGATGCGAATTTGATGTTTAGCTGTATGGTGGTTATGGATTAATATTATTAATTAAATTAATAATCTTATATTTAAGACATCAGTATTGTTTTAGAGAAAACGACAGGAGATTATTTAACACAGCAGTAATGTTTTATAGAAAATATAGATGCGAATTTGATGTCTAGCTGTATGGTGGTTATGGATTAATATTATTAATTAAATTAATAATCTTATATTTAAGACATCGGTATTGTTTTAGAGTAAACGACAGGAGATTATTTCACACAGCAGTAATGTTTTATAGAAAATGACATGAGATTTTTTAAAATTTGGTATATTTCAGATTAGTGTATATATTTGTATTAATTTCAATTGTAGTAGGCTAAATGTTCTACTAAATGATGATTTGTCTTGGGGACATTTGTCTTAAAATTTTTTGAGAAATTGTTGGATTAGTAGATTTAAGTGATTATTTCTAGAGTGTCTCAGGGTTTTTCAACATGCTGAATCTATTTGTACATTCACAAATGATTTTTGAACAATAAAAAATTAGTGATTCGTGTAAATTTATATTGCCTATTTTGTAGAACAGCTAGCCAACGCCATTTCAAATTGCATTTTTTTCAATATTATTGGTTTCCAAATTGTACTTAATGTGTTTATGATGCAATAAAATCTATCTTGATCAATCACTGGACTTAGATTGTGACAAAGCACTTGACTGGTAGATAGTAGTTTTTGTGACTGTTAAGGTGGGTACAGAATACCTGGAGGACAGATGGTGACAACCTTGCATATGATGTTTGTTGGATGATTATTGGGCCGGAAAGATGGCTCTATCTTTTTGGGTAGATGGTTGTCTTTTCCCAAAGAGATCGATAGGCATAAATGTAAAAGGATGATTGGAATTGTAGATTTTAAGATTATACATATTAATCTTAGTGATTTAGAAGTTTTTTTAGAGTGTTGAATTCTCTCATATTTACAGAGGTATACATACTCTATTCCCTCTAGATTTGAATTCATGATGTCCAAGGAAAAAACTCCAACCATTAAGCCTACTCAAGTTATATAGATTCCTTAAATAATATATAATGAAACATGACAATCAAATCATAGATTGAGATTGAGAAAGACAAACTTAAAGCCATGAATTAAGATAAAAAACACAAACTTGATGAAATGATTTGATTGTGTCATAAGTAATAATTTTTGATGGTCACATGGATTTTTTTAATTTACATTTTACTTTGTACCAATTTTAATAAATATATTGATTTCTGTACTACATTTGATATCAATATAGACAAAGATATAGCAACGGGTTTAGCTGATATACAGTGCTTTTTCTTATTAACTTCATTCACTGCAAACATCCCATCACTAACATAAACGTGATAGCATGGATTTATGTTCTTAAAGCGAGTAGCGAGTATTGTGGACTCTCCCACACAAGTTCAACGTAGAGTTAACGAAAACATTTATATTGTTTGAATTCAAATAATGTGAAAGACTATACTTAATGGTTAAATTTGAAATGCTCAAACGGACAAATGAAAAAAAAAATATATAAATAATACAATAACAATATATTATATATGTTATAATGTAATAATAATATATTTAATATAATATAATAATAATATATATTACAATATATAATATAATATAATAATAATATATATTACAATATATAAAATAATATAATAATAATATATATTACAATATATAAAATAATATAATAATAATATATATTACAATATATAAAATAATATAATAATAATTTTCTAAATTTGAATGTTCATTTTTGTGTAAAACATACATAACACAAGTTATAAATTTCATAATAAAGGTCATGCATAGTATAGGTTACAAATTCTATAGAAAGTGGAGGTTGCAAGCTACATGCATAGTACATTGCATAAGTTACAAATATTATAGCACAGGTTGAGGTGCGAGTAGCACCTGTAGGCTCACAAGTCACCAGGATGTTTTGGAAATTGGACAGTATCACATGGGTTGAAAAGTGAAAAGATCAAGGATTCAGAAACATTGCCCAAAACCTGCATGCAACTATCCACAGAGGTAAGGCTCATTAATATTAAATTGCAATTAGGTAAGGCTCATTAATATTAAATTGCAATTGCAGTGATGAAAATTGTCTTCCTTTAGCTCAAGTTAGAAAACACTCTTTTACACACTTATTTTCTCATTATATTTGGTTTTTACGAATCCACATTTAAATACCTCCACACCATATCTTCTTGATAATAAGAATAAACATGGGTGTAGCCAGCCTCTCACAAACTCTATTTTATTTCATTTTACAAAACATTAGTAATTGTTATTTAAAAAAGCAAATCTAAAAATAATATTTATTATTTCATTATATTAATAACAGAAAATGCTCTTATATTCATAACAAAAGTTAAAAAAACAAATAAAAATTAAAAAAACAAATATAATACATATTATTTAAATGACTGAAAATAATAAATATAAAACTTAAAGGAAATTTAAAAAACAAATCCATTCTAATTTTTTTTTATACTCTATCACTAGGTACACATAAAATTTCAAATTTCAATTATAAAGACAAAATACTCTCTGTATATAAAATTTCAACTTTTAAGGCAAATTTATCACTTATATATAAAATTTAAATTGTCATACCATGTGGTTTTATTAATGTGAAATGAAATGTAATACATTGGTTTGTCTTATCTTTAAATTCTAATTTTTGGATTTATTAATGTGAAATGAAATGTTAGTGCAATACATTATTTTGTTTTATTTTTATTTTATTTTATTTGAGATTGAGTGAAGTTTTTATAACAAATTATTCATAATGAGTTTAGTAGGTCATTTTAACGATAATAGAATGTGGGTGGGGAGAATAACACTCCATCTCACAACTACACAAATAAACTCAATTGATATTTACATTTTAATTTTTATATCAAAGTATCATCTATATATAAAATTTCCATTGTTGGTGTAATAAATTATTATAAGATGATGATATATATAAAATTTCAATTATTGGTGTAATAAATTATTATAAGATGATGATATATATAAAATTTCAATTGTTATAGCAAAATAACATTTATTGTCTTGAAATGTGTTTTCTACAACCTAGTATAAGGAAGATGCATAATTCCTTTTGTGCTAAATGTGAAATTGACACATGGTATTTAAAAAAATATTTATAACAAAAAAATATTTCAATGTCAGTAAATAAAATATTTCAATATTCACATCAAATAAAATAGTTTTATATTAATTTTGTATAGAGAGATACTTATTTACATGTGACATTTAAAAAATATATTAATAACAAAATAATTATTTCAATGTGGACCACTAAATTATTTCAATGTTGTCAATTGGGTTTAACTGGAGTGGTTGGGAGGAATGATTGTTATCCTCGCCACCTAGGTTCAATTCCCTAAGTAACATGAGGAACATGTGTAATTCCTAAATAAAGATTTTGACACAATACATATAACAAACCTTTGAGATAGGTTGGAAGAGATAAAAATGCCTTTCGAGTTCAGGGTTGCTACAATAAGTTTATATGAGAATGTTGTTGTCAAGTTCAGGAACACTGAGGGTTGTTCAGAAGAAATTAACTGCAATATTCGAGTCAAGCAAGGTTGTCCCTTATTCCCTATTCTTTTTGGCATATACTTTGACAAGTTAGAAGATTGTTTGGAAGAAGCAGGTTGTGTTGACCCAACTCTCACTAGTAGTCATCATTCTTCTTTATGCTAATGATATTTTTTTTATGGCAAAGAGTTCCCATGATCTTGACAACCAACTAAGAATCCTCAAGGATTTTTGCTCCAAAATGGGTATGACTATTAATACCGACAAAACAAAAGTTATGATAATTAAATTCAATAAGATCACCTACGATACTTTCGTATATGACAACAACAACTTGGAGGAAGTGTATTCATACAAATATCTCGGCATCAATATCCATCAAAAGCTCAACTGGAATTATAACATTGAGAAAAGGATAAATAGAGGGTGGAAAGCTTATTATGGGCTTGAAAACAATTCTAAATCACCATATCTTTGGGTATGGGATAAGAAAAAGCTCCTCTTTCAAACTCTTGTTACTCATGTTATTTTATATCGATGCGAAGTTTGGGGATGCAGTATTTCCAGAGAGTAATGGAGAAATATAGAGCAGATCAAAATAATTTTATAACATATAATATCAAATTAAAAGAAACACACCTTATCCTCCTCACAAAAACAAACCTTTCCCCCATTTAGAGCACAACTATGACTATATACCTAATGTATAGGAACAAGTTAAACAACATGGAAGACAAGAGATTTCCTAAAATTGCTTCAAATTCCAGCGAAAACCACCTTCGGCTCAAGCAGGGATGACATAAGGATGCCTACTCTTGGCTAAACCATTGGGGAATAAATGAAGAGTTCATATTGAATACGAATAATACTAAAAATATTATTACATCAAAATTTAAGGGAAAAATTTGGTGCGATAAATAGTTAGACGAAAAATAAAATTAAGATATTATAAGGAGATAATCAACCCTAATCTAGAATATCAAAATTATCTCCATGTTTTGACAAGTGTAAAGAAGAAAATAAACATTGCTAAAATAAGAACTAATTCTCATGAGCTCCATAGTGAAACTGGGCAATGGTCAATTCCCAAGACACTGTGGGATGAAAGAGTCTATCACCTTTGTGGCACTAAGAGGGTCGAAGACGAAAAACACTCTCTTAGAATACCCGACATATACCTAGATTAGATCTCAATTTCAAAAGATTTGTTAGACTACCAACCTTCACGACCTTTTAAATCAACAAAACTATGGTGATCTTGGAATACTTCTCTTAATTCTTTTCGAGCATAGAAATAAAATTCTAAAGAATTTAAAGTAATTCCTTACCTTCTTGAGGTTCAATATACCAATTCATTTTCAGTGGAATTTAATCATCATCATCATCATCATCATCATCATCATCATCATCATCATATATATATATATATATATATATATATATATATATATATATATATATATATATATATATATATATATATATAAATTGAAAATACAAAATTTCTTATGGTTAAAACATTTCAATGATGTGTTACTTAATATGAGAGAGATGTGTAATTCCTTCCGCACTTAACATGGTGTTGACAAGTGGCACGCACATGCACACACACACACACACACATATAACACTTGAAAAAAAATAAAATCTTAAGGTTAAAACATTTCAATGGTGTGTTACTCATTCCTTCTCCCACCATCTAACTCAAAGTATAAACTAACCATCCCCTAGCTTCCGATTGGATAGACAAATCTCCAGCGGGTCCATGTCAGCATGCTCGAGCTTGATCACTATCTCAAAGGTTAGTGTACTAATCTCTTTGAATTCTATGTGATAATTGATATACCGTGGACGTTATTATTGTTATGATTCGTCAAATTCACTCTACTTATTTCTATGATTCAAATGGCCTAAAGGAGATCACACCATTGGTGACATGCTAAAGGAGATCCACCATCTGGTGACGTATAAAAGGGCATTGGAATTAACTTCAATTGGGATAGACCATGCACATGCTAGATGAGGGAGATGTGTAATTCATTTTGTACTCAACATGGAGTTGACAAGTGGCGCGTGCGCGTGCACACGCACATACACACACAAAATCTGAATCTATCATGCTTCGAAAGGGATCGAGTCCCTCGAGGTGAAAACTTTTTACAAATTAAAAAAACTCGAGGAAAGGCTTACACCTCGAGAGATTAGATCCCTTTTTGCACATGATGGTTAAAACATTTCAAAGGTGTGTTGCTCACATTGTGAGAGATATGTGTAAAATAATTCTATGCTCAACACATGACACACACACACATATATATATATATATATATATATATATATATATATATATATATATATATATATATTCGAGGATAAAATAAAATTAAGATATTACAAGGAGGTGGTTAACCCTAATATTGAAGATCAAAAGTATCTCTATGTCTTGACTAACGCAAATAAGAGAATCAATATTGCTAAATAAGAACTAATTCTCATGAGCTGCATAGTGAAACTGAGCGTTGGACAATTCCCAAAACACCATTGCAAGAAATAATCTGTCACCATTGCAACATAAAGAGAGTTGAAGATGAAAAACACTTTCTCCTAGAATGCCCTACGTATACCCAAATTAGATCCTGATTTCCAAATATTTGTCACAATACCAACCTTCTTAACCTTCTAAGTCATCAAAACTTTAGTGAGCTTGGAACACTTCTCTTAATCCTTTTCAAACATCAAAATAACATTTTAAAGAAATCCAAGTAATCTCTTTCTTTTCTTAAGGTTCAATAGACCAATCAAGGCTGACGATTTACCCCACTTACCATCCATTGATCACGGGGAAGTAATTAGAGGGTTTTCCGCGAGTACATTTCCTCGGATATATATATGCTAAAAACCTTCCAGATATTTCTATTATATACAAAAAAAGAGTTACAACAAAACCCAGGGAAATATTCCATGCCTAATCCCCTGTCTGGTGATATTCCACTATGTTTTCAAACCGAAACATAACAAAGTTTTGGGTTCCATAGATACTGCTAAAGAGAGAAAAAAGGAAATAACAACCTAGCATTGTGTATACCAACAAATTGAAATAAGAGTTTAGCAGTGTCCATATCCATAGGAAGTATAAGAAACATAAAAACAGATTCAAACCAACCATCAACTATTTGGACACTGGGGTTTCTCCTTCGTCATCACCTCCAAGATCAAATCAATGTCCTTGTCATCTTCTTGGGCTTCTTTTGGAGACTGGGAGTTGGTGTCCAAAACAATTGGATTGGCTCTAGTGCATGTTGAGCTTGAAGAACCCTCTCCTTGTTTCTATTTGGCATCCTTATCATTTGCTTGAGAAACTATGATTTTCATACAAAAGACCATCTATCACAACGTTTCAAACTTCCCTTCGAAGATGTAGATGGTATGTAAGACATCTTGCCTCTCCTCCTTGTTCTTTTCCAACGCTTGGGCCTTCACTATCCAATAGGTCTAAACAATATTGAAGTACTTCGTATCATGACTATTGGAGTAAACTGAATCAGTCACACAGTCCTTCAACTCCTCCTAAATTTGAGCATAAGGTGTTGCCAATTGCCATGCACAAACTACAACCTCGACCTCTTCTATCTCCTTCTTTGTTGCCTCATAGAAATTCTCCTAAAATCTATGTCTGTCTTCCCATGCCTCTCATGTTGCTCTGGTGGAGGAGATTAGGTCCTGAGAGGATGAGGCCTTGCCATTCCCTCTCATATTTGGCTTCCTCATTTCCCCCCTTTACCAGTGCCCCTTGCCAACCTAGATACCGAGACAACACAACCAATGAGAGGACTGCAAACACAACCTCAACACACACCACCCCAGATAAATTCCTAGAATTGCAGACTAGTTTGAGAGCTCTCTAGACCTTCTTGTCAGAGGAATACCCCCTTTCAAACCCAATCGACCACTTGCAACCAAAATAGGCTTTGAAGCCCAAATATTCAAAGCACCCTAATGCCCAAAAAACCAAAATACAAAGAGGGGCCAGAGGTTACCTCTTAACCATGCTGTGCTATCCCTTATGATCCAACATGAGTTGTCATGCCATGGACAAGCCCTTGTCTCAACCCAAATTAGAACATTCTACATTTTCGCTCGAAGCATTTGAGGAAAAAGACTTGTGGTTCTTGGTGTGCTCATCATTGCAAGATCACTTAGACCCCCTCTCAAAAGAGTATAATTCTCCTTGCTCCTCTCTATACATTCGTCATTTAAGTCCAAGCTCTACAACTTAATTCGTTGCATACTTCCCCTGCACCTTTGTAGACCTAGATCGATCTCATTCATTATTTCAAAGATTGGATACCAAGGAGATGTATGCCCCCCAACACAAACCATCCACCACCTTGCTTAATTGAAGACCTGTTGTAAGCCCTCCTCTCGACCAACTTGATACACATGATGGGTTGACTACTTGGTGCACCACGTAGGTGCCCCCACCCAAACCAATGTCACCCCATCCAAGGGATAATATATGTGTGTGTGTGTGTGTGTGTGTAAATTATAATTTCAATTGTAATGTCAAGGTATCATCTATCTATACAATTTTAATTTCAATGGTCATGACAAGTACCTCCTATATATATTTTAATTGTCACATAATGTATATGTATTGTATTAATGTCAAATAAAATACCAATATAATAAATTGTCTTATATATAATTTTTCAATTGTCATGGCAAGATATCACCCATATAGAATATTTCAATGGCTATTGCACATAGAGTAATGAGGTGCTCTACAACCCAGTTTGGAGGAGATGTTGTCATGTTAGCATTATGTTAGATTAGATATCATTACATTAAACATTAAGGAAAATTAAAGTCGACTCAATTAAAAAAATATAACAATAATAAAAATAAAGTTGACTCAATTAAAAAAAAAACAATTACAAACACTGTTACATGTTACACACATATAAGTATGTACATGTGTACATGACAACATATAAATATTAAACCAACATAGATCCATTTTAAACTCGGATCTATAAAACATCCATCTTGAGGGATCAAATTTATTAAGGTATAATTTTTTATCATTTAATATAAAATAATTAAATGAATTAATAAAAAAATTACACTTTAATAAATTTGATTCCTCTTGATGCTTAATAGAATCGATCTAAACTATATATAAAATTTCAATGATTGTGGAAAATTATTACTTATATTTAAAATTTCAATTCTCGTAATATGTAGATTATGTGAATTTTTTTGTATTAATATGGAATAAAATATCATTGTAATAAAACTCATAATATACACCACTCACATATTTTAATGATATTAAATATAAATATATAAAAAAAATAAAATTATTATTATTTTTTTAATTGTAAAATTAGATTAATAAGCGATAAATTAATTTATTTTCTCTAAATAATAAATAATAATTATAATATATATACACCACTCACATATTTTAATGATATTAAATATAAATATATATATAAAAAATAATTTATTATTATTTTTTAAATTGTAAAATTAAATTAATGAACGATAAATTAATTTATTCACTAAATAATAATTATAATATGATATACATTAGTTAACTTATTTTATACAATAATATATGAAACACACATGAATTTATTTTAGTTTTAAATCTTACACATTTATAAATATTTAAACATTAAAATTAATTTAGAACAATTTATTATATTATTGTATATATTTAATTTTGTTATTATGATCATTTCTTTAAAATTTTTATTAACCTTTTTTTTCTTTCCAATTTCATTTATAAATGTGAGCAACATGCCTCATCCATAACTAAATTGCAAATTTCATTTATGAATGTGAACACCATGCCTCATCCATAACCAAATTGCAAATGTCCTTTAAAATCATATATCTTACACAGTGGCAAAATCTATGTAGGATATTGTTGGCAACCACCAATTCTGTCAAATTTTATCATAATTAAAAGTCATCACAAGGAGATAAAATCTTTCTGTAGTTGCCTCCTCCTTACATTTATAAACGTTTCTGTCTTTTGGCTTCAAGGAGATTTATTGGGCTAGCTTATTATATGAGTTTTTCGTTTAAATTTCTGTTTGCTTTGTTTAAATTTCATGACTGCAAGCATGAAATTGAAACAAAAACTTGGCTTGGGTAATCATTCTGCAATTTGTGATTTCTTCCTTTCTTTTGCTAAAGAGATTACACCTTAAGGGGACCTATGTGTTTATAAGTTTTAAGGTTTATAAGCTTAGTGATTAATCCATTGCCACAATTTTATGTACTATGGGGAATATGACTTGATCATATCTACGGTTGGTTGTATGATTTTAATTTTTGATATGCCTAATCGTGCATAACCTTGGATTAACATTTGAAATGTGCTCTTCGCTCTATTAGTCATATCGCTTTCATATCACCTTGGTACATGACTGATGTACTCACAAATACACATCATCCTATTGTCCTGTACATTTAAGGCTTTCATTCATTATTGAATAGACAATTGATAATGGTTGGGGTTTAATCTTCATTGTGCGTAATGGTTCACAAGCCTGCACATCCTCTAGTTTTCTGTCACTCCAAACTTAAATTACCAAACATGATAGCCTCCCAAGTTCGTAGGTATCAGGCCGTTTCGGTTTTCACAAACCTCTCCTTGTTATTTGTCTATTGGAAGACGAAGCCTTCCTCTTGTGGTATTTACTATGTCTGTTTGATAGCAACCATGGCCCCCGTGGTTCGAATTGAACCTAATGGCTCTCAAGCCCTTCTCACCCACGACGATGCCATAAACGATTTACAGGCGCACGATTGGGACATTTTCATCCGAAAATTCGAAGGTTATAACCTGGCGGTCGTGTTAGCACTCTGTAATTTGCCCAAGGCTGAAAAAGGAAATCACAGAGGCAACATCAGAACCGCTTCGAGTCTTGGATCTAGCCCTCCAAGACTCAGAGAGGGATCTCTCTGTATGATGTAGCTTTGTTTGAAAATGATATTAGGCTAGGTAATGAGAACAATGGGTTTTGTTGTAAAAAAGGTTTATAAACTGGTTGAGACAGCTTACACATTCATTGGGCTATGGAGTCTGAAATTAATGACATCTGAGATGCAACCAGAAATGACAAAGAAAACCTTCACAAGGCAAGATAACACACTCACTGGATCTTCAATAATTAAAGTGATGATCAGAAGAAAAGATAAGGGAAACAACT
>ML798222.1:50559-71710 GCA_009831015.1 Picea engelmannii | reverse complement strand
AACGGGGCTGTACATGTGTCCATGGAAGGAAAACTTCTCCCTAGAGAAGGAAACCTTTAAAAATGTCCCAGTCTGGCTAAGGATTTACTCCTTACCGTTAGACTACTGGCTGTCATCCACCTTCAAAGCCATAGGGAATAAGCTTGGAAAATATGTCAAGACATCGTAAGCTACTCTAAAAGGCAGATATACATCCTACGCAAGGATCTGCATAGAGATGGATGTCTAAGGGGTGCTCCTAGAAGCCATAAGACTGGAGTTTAGGGATGAATAATGGATACAAAGCATAAACTACGACCAGATCCCGTTTTGATGCAAAATATGTCATGAACATGGACACCTACTAAGAGAATTCCCTTTCAATAAAAAAACAAGAAGTGGAAAACACCAATCTACAACAGGATGAGGATGGTTTTGTGAAGCCAAATCACAAAAGAAGAGGAAACAAAAGACAAGGCAAGGCCCCATCAGGGAGCAACCCGAAAGCTAAGAATATAACAGAAGGAAGAGGCAAGCCCAACCAAGGGGAAGAAGGAGGAAAGGAAAATATGAAAGCTAAGGAAGCGAGTGAACAAACAACTCATGAGAACACAAAAATTCCAAGCAATAAGGGAGACCATGGAGGTAGTGCAAGTCCTATGGAAGGAGGAAACGAAGATGCCAACACCCCAATGCAGAAAGAAGATGAAGACTCAGAGATGACACCAAGCGAGGTAGGAACAAAAGACCCATATCTCAAAGACATTATGGAAAGGGAAGGAATATATCTACCGAACATATTGGAGCAATGGAAAAGGCAGGGAGTAGACAATGTGCCAGTGGAGCAACTCGATCACATTCAATATCTCTTAATCCTAAGGGAGGAAGAGAAATCCAGAGGGATCAAGCACATTCATGGAGAGATAGGACACATGGGAATCAAAACAGTCAATGGACAACCACAACACTCACCCAAGCAGACACAGAGGAAGAAAGGCAAAAAATCAAATAGCGTATCCCTACAAGAACTAAAAGCCCTGCTGATAAACTCAGGTAAGATTAAAAATCTCTTTCCCAACTCCCTCCCACATGTTTAAATGAAGATTATAACATGGAATATAAGAGGCCTAAACAACCCAAGAAAGCAACGAATCCTTAAAAATAGACTGAGTAAGTATCAACCTGAGCTGTGTTTAATTTAAGAGACAAAATGCACTTTAGACAGAATGGAAACAATCATTAAAAAACACTGGAGTAAGTACAAGATGTTGGTTGTCGAAAGCCAATAGATGGCAGGAGGTATCCTCACCTTGTGGAACGCACAATCGGTGAGCCTACTTGCAGTGGAAGCCACAAGACACACACTTTTTGTTCACATGCAAATTATAGGGAACACAACCAAAATTATATGAACTAATGTGTATGGCCCCCAGGTGATGGAGGAAAAAAGGAGATTGCTCATTGACCTAGAGAATCTAAAGGATCGCACCCGCAACCTCCATTGGATCATGGTAGGGGATTTCAACATCATCACTACACTCGTTGAGAAGAAAGGGGGCACTGGGAAACTGGACAGAGATGCAGAATGATTCTCAACTTTCATTGACACAATGGAGCTTGTGGAAATAAGGACCAACAATGGTCAGTTCACTTGGAAAAAAAGTGACTAGGTCACCACCAAGTAGCTACAAGGCTAGATAGATTCCTGGTGTCTGAATCAACCATTTTGCAGGGACTAAATTTGGACTGCAACATCCTCCCTTGGGGGGGATCAAACCACTGGCCAGTTCAACTGGAAGCTAATTTTCAAACCACACCGAAGAACAAACCATTTAGATTTGAGAAATTCTGGATCGACCATCCCACCTTCAAGGAGAACATCAACCAATGGTGGCAGGAGGAACTTCCAGACCAAGGGACAATGATGTTCAAACTTTACAAAAAACTCAAGTACATCAAACAAAAACTCAAGGAGTGGAACAAGGAAGTCTTTGGGAACATAAAACAAGGGAAAAAGAGTATCGAGGACAAAATGAGGAAGCTACATGAACTGTGCATCGTAGAGGGATACACAGAGGATTGGAAAAAAAATGAGATCCAAATGAACCAGGAATGGGAAGCTAGATGCCAACAGGAAGAAACTCCGTGGCGCCAAAAGTCTAGAACAAGGTGGCTAGAGGAAGGGGAGCGGAATACCAAGTTTTTTCATAGAACAACTATTGCAAGAAGATCCCATAAAAAAATCTTAAAGATTAGGGATCATGACAGGATAGAAAGAGAATCCCACTAGGAAATTGAGAATACACTGGTCAACCACTTCCAGGGGATAGCCCAAAAACCCAACCAGGACAGATCTGAGGCCATACAAAGATTAATTCAACACATCCCCAAGCTGGTCACAGAGGATCAAAATGTTGGCCTAAGCAAACCCATCGCAAAGGAAGAAATGTTGGCGAGGCACAAAAAATAAAAAGAAATGGGCCCTAGTGGCCTGGGATAAGGTATGCAAACCTAAAAGCAAAGGTGGTTCGGGGTTACAATACCCACAGGGAACCAACAAAGCCTACGGGGAAAATCTCTAGTGGAGATGGGTAAAAGACAAATCGGTGCTGTGGGAAAACCTCTGAAAGGCCAAGTATGCCCCAAACATCAGTGACCGGGAGAGAATTTGGTTCATGGGCACAAAGGAGGGATCAACCATCTCGAATATCGCTTGGCGTAATAAGAATTCGATCCAAAAACACAGCTTTTGGGAAGTAAAAAATGGTAGAACAACAAGGTTTTGGGAGGATGCATGGCAACATGAACCCATACTGGAAAATCCAGTCAGAGAGGAGCTTCAACATGAAATGATTGGGCAAGGTAAAAAAACCATCCATCATTGCTGGAAGCAAAGGGATGGCGACGCCAGATGGAGGATCTGGGACAAACTTAATGCACAAAATAGAGCCCGGATCGAAACAACAATGAAAGAGGTGGAGGAGGAATTGGGGAAAAGGAAAATTGGGGTCTCAAAAGAAGAGGACCAATTGAGGTGGGATAGGAAAAATGGGGGTGAATTCAACTTAAAAGAAGCACAGTATTACACTATCGTCCAGGACCAAGAAAACTCGGAGCAACAATGGGAAAAGATTTGGAAAATCCCCCAATGGCCAAAAATCAAAATGTTCAAATGGCTAGTTTTACATAACTGAATTCTAACTTGGGAGAATCTCATGAAAGGGGTTTCATAGGCCCCTCTCGCTTCCATCTCTATCACGTCAAGGAGGAAACAACTAACCACCTCCTCGACAAATGAAATTACACAACAAATATCTTGGATTGGCCGACATACATCTTCCACCAATCCAATAGGATTCAGGGGGATTCGAGGGAACATCAGCGAAACCATCAACAACTGGAATGAGGGATACAACGAAAATGAAATGGTGAACCTTTGTTGGAATATAACACCAGGGACGATCATCTGGGAAATATAGAAAGAATGGAACCTGCAGATCTTCAGGAATGAAAACATACCGGCATAAGGGATAAAGGAGGCAATAGTATCTCAAATAAGAGAAACAATGCAGAGGCACAACTGCAACATAGAGAAAGCACAACTCACAGACCAAGACTCGCATATCCTGGATTTTTTCCATCTAAAAGAATGGCGCAACAAAATACCTATAGGGCGCAACCCGCAACTCCAGATGGGAGCCCGCAACTAGACTCCCCCTCCGTCAGGGTTCCTCAAACTGAATTTTGATGGGAAGAAAAAAGGAAATCTAGGAGTGGCAGGAGCTAGTGGAGTGATCAGAGACAGTGGTGGAAACATCATCCGAATGTATGCTGGGAGCATGGTAAACTCAACCAACAACGCGACGGAACTTGGCCTTGAAATACTAAGTCGAGAGGGGATGACAAACACCATCATGGAAGGTGACTCCACCCTAGTTATCAACACAATGAAAAGACTCCAAAATGGCACCAAAGTGGGAAAGGTTAAGCGCCACTGGCGCCTTGCACACTCCCTATAGAAAATCCAGGCGTATCTGAGAACTTTGAATATAGTGGAGTTGCACTAGGTGCACAGGTTAGCGAATGCTCTAGCAGACATGCTCGCCAACGAGGGGGTCGACAAGGAAGGCCCAAAACTAGATGATACCTGGATCAACATTCCGAACGAGCAACTCAGAACATACTGCAACCACCTTGCGAAAAAATATTGTGAAGGAAGTTTAAGCATGGAAGGTCAGATCGAGGAGGACATCGCAAGGCCTCTCGGAAGGTACGCAGGCTCTAGGCATAATAGGAGTGCCTAACACGCTGCCACCAATTATCATGCAAGATCACAACCAACATCAGATGAACGACTGGAAGCAAGGCCATTATTCTAGTAAGAGGTGTGGGGAAAGCACAAGTGAAGGGCCAGGCAACAAGTCGCATGCAACGAATGATGTAAGGCATGAGGGGATGCTGATAACTAGGATCGATCCACCTGGCCAAGTACAGGCACATAGAGCAACCCAGTCGGATCAGAAGTGGGCAAGGGCAGTGATCGCACAGGGAAAAAGGATGACCCATCATGATCATACGAGCCTTAACAGGAGAATTGACGGAAGCACTCATTACCGTGAGAAAACCAAGACAGAAAGGACGGGCTCACAGAGGGGAAAGGTCAATAAGAAGAGGGACAACAATAATAGGTGCAATCAGAAGGAGCGCAACAACATGGATTATTACAGAGTCAAGGTCATGGATAGGGAGATTACTTGTGAAGTGAGGCACAGGCCGAGTAACCAGAATAGGATATGCGGCATGCAAAGTAGGATGGCGCATCTAAAGCAAACACATAGGAAAAGAAACCCCCATGGGAAGGAAGTCTCAAACAGTTCGCGGCGGGGAACAAGAATGAAACATGCAACGAAAGAGGCAGAGGACACCTTTGAAACTCTGGTTGCGTCGAAGGGGAAGGCAACTATCACCCGGTGGGAAAAACAATTAAATAACAAGCGCAAAGGTAAAGCGCGAGAAGCATTGGTACAAGAAGCGGATTGGGTAACTGATCTGAGGGCCACACAACCCAGGGAAACCCTCTACCATAAAACGATGGAGATGGACTGGCTAACTAAGATGATGATAAAAAAAGTGGTGTCAAATAGGGAAGAAGCCAAGCAGGAGGATAACAGGGAAAACAAGATAATGTTGGACGAGATCCTGCGTCGCATCAACAGTCTGGAAACTATTACCAAATTGTTAGTAGAGGTAGAGAGGCAAGATGGAGCGGTTGGTAGCCCAGTTCCACCTCTACCTACATTATGTCCATCACATGGACATCACACCTGGAGATGGACACGGTACGCCATCTCAAATCATGAAGACTCGCACGACCTCCCAGAAGGAAGATAACAAGAACCAAGCGGATGGCGGGAAGGAGCAACCGCAGGTGCATAAACACTTCATAGTTCCGGATTAATGGTTTGGTAGTCTACAGGCAGAAAGGCCATGCTTTGTCAGGTTAGCTGAGATATCTGTCACGCTCTAGTTTAGGGTGATGTTTTAGTTTCTTCTTTTATGTATGTGTTTTTTTTCAAACTGAACATGGAAGGTCTAGTCTGGTTTCCCTTAGTGGCAGACCAGGACCATCCCTCCGTTACTGGCAACTTGCGCAACTAGGGACCCCCTAGTCTAGTTTCCTTCTATGCAGACTAGGATCCCCACTTTTGTATCATAATCTTTTTAGTAATATAGATTCCTACACTCACTTACAAAAAAAAAGGTGTGAAGATGAAACAAAATTAAAATAAACAAATATCTATTTAATTATCGAGTGGCCTTTATATCCATATGCTCGTTTATAATGTTATTTAAAATAAAATAATGAACAATAATTCCACTCTTAATATATTTTTTTTGCAAGGTGAATATACTTATTTATTTAATCTCTACATCTTTACATGTAAAGATGTTGTGTGTAAAAAATAATCAAATACACTTTATTTAATGTTTTGAAATAATTTCTCTAACTATAAAATCTCTTTTTCTTTCTCCTTTATATAACTTTACACTTTACTAAATATGTCAAAATATAAAGTTAAATTATATTACACAAAACATCACAATTCTTTTTTTCAAAAACCCATCATACAAGTTGTAAAAATTATGATAGAACTTGTAATTTGTAATTAGAACATACATAAATTCTCTTCTTTGTCAATATAATTATGTGTCACTCTAATAGTGCCTCTCCCATCTCAATATAATTATGTGTCACTCTAATATGCCTCTCCCATCTCAATCTTGTTGCTAAGGCAACCATATTTGTCATAGTTCTAAATATCTTTATGGGAGCAAATGTTGTAAGTGTGAAGTTATGGTTGCATTCTTGTTTCTAAGGCAACCATATTTGTCATAGTTCTAAATATCTTTATGGGAGCAAATGTTATAAGTGTGAAGTTATGGTTGCATTCTTAGTACGAATGATATATATTCTTTTAAATGGCTCTAAATTGTTGTCTACTCGCACAAAGGTTGTGTTTGTTGTAAAGTAAATTTTCTACTTAAATTTTTCATCATATCAAGGATTAAAGTTGCCCATCATTTATTTCAAACTGGTCTACCAGCCTTGTTAAATTATTTAAATATGACATGTCCTCTTCTAACATTGTGGATAGCTTTTGCTTTACATAGCACTTAAAAAAAAATAAAAATGAAACATAATCTCTATATATCTCCCTTGGATAGGAAGTTATGGATCATCATATATTCCTTAACACTCATAAATTGATGTGGCAATACGATCTTTATCTATTACTCTCTTTACATCAAAGATTTAAAAACTTATATAAACTACTATTTTATTTCCGACTTCTCATATTTCATATCTTAGAATTTGTGTTGATGCTCCATCGAATTATCGTCTCCTCTAATTTAAAGGTGGAAATCATCACTAGCCATCTCTTATATGCTAAACTAGGAATCCCCCTAGCAACCTTGTTGCCATTTTTTCTCACCGAACTAGGGAACCACCTAAGCAAAATAAAATATATTTCCATTTTTTTTTTTTAATGATAGAACTCATCTCAACATGCAAAGAACTTAACTCATATTCATATTGAAAATGTAAGTCCATTTAAAAAAACAATCATTTTTACTTAACTCATATACTCAATTGAAAATGTAAGTACATTTAAAAAAACAATCACTTTTTAGATGTTGTTGCTTAGAATTAATCATCTTCATCATTGTTTGGTTCATTTTTTTTTCTTCTAAATTCCAAACCATGTAACTCCTTTCAGTACCATTTGAGTACATTATTTGCCCATACTTTACAATCCCATACACTATGACTTAGTTTCCCACAATAATAACAATTTCTTTACTTTTTAAGTTTTTTCTATTATTTTCTTTGTTTTCATATGGTAAAATGAGATTTTATCTTCATCTTTTTTACTATTAAAATCATAATTTTCTTTTTTCATATGATTTTCAATTAAGTACATGAGTATAAGATTTTCAATGTTCTCGCTATAATCCTTTGTTTAATTAATGTTTAATGTAGATATAATGTATGGCTATGGCCAAACGATGTTTATGCAAATTGCATTTTTGAATTTTAATAAATAAAATGTGATGCCAACCACTAAGGGGACAAAGCTAGAGATAGGGGTTGATTAATCCACAAGAGAGGGGGAGGTCTAGAAAGGGGGTTTTACTCATGAGTTTAATTCCCAATCTTTTTTTTCTTTTCTTTTCTGATTTTAATATTTTGAGTAAACATTCTATTTTGTTGGTGAGTGTTTCCAAAGCCAACCATTGAATTCATGTAATAAAGTGGGTGTGAGAAGTCACATCCCATAGTTATTGGGAGCATGGGACTGAGTATAATTAGCTTGGGAAAGAGTGTAAGTCAAGTAAGCAAGCAAAGAGAGGAAAAAATTTGTATGGACAAAGAGAGCAGTTTTTGGACAATCATGTTTTTGCATGCACATCAACCAGAGAACAAGGGAGAAGAGCATTGGAGTTGTGACAACCATGGAGGGCGAATTCTGGAGTGTATTTGAAGCAGAAGATTGAAGAGCCAGATTGTCGGGCCCGAAGAGTGAACTATTGTGTGAGTTGCACTGTAACAATGAATGCTTGTTGTTGTTTTCCTAATGGTGAGCTCCCTTGAGTTTCCTAGTTACCTATGCCAGAGAGACCCTGATAAACGAATGGGATGCTCGATGGATTGAGAGAAGTGAAGGGGTACAATCCTTGGGTTGGGTAGGTCAAGAGGAAGAGAGCTGGTGGAAAATTGAGATAGTTGTAGGAGAATGCTAGTGGGTTGTGTGATTTTCTGAGTCGTGAGCGGATAGTGAGAGACCACCCTTTTTTGTGGATTGCAAGCCCTAGCATGGGGGTGACTTTCTGTTGAGATTTGGAACAATAAGTCTATAGTTGGGTGCAACGTCCGTCCCAAGAAACTGGTTGCACAACTATTTTAAAAGATGAGTGTTGTATCTTGGCATTATGAATTTTTAATGGCTCTGCATGAAATGTGTATGAGACTGATTTATATACTCTTGTAATCAGTTATTAGCTACATCCATGTTTTATTTCAACGTGTTATAGATGTATTAAATAATGATTAAATCCATAGGATTAAAAAACCTGTAAATTACATGAATTTAGTTAGCAGAGAAAAAAAAAAAAACGTTTTTATATGTATTCCACTTAGTAATATTCCTCAGCTTAAGCTCAATAACATTACATTTTCATTTAAATACAATTAAATACATGAATTGTGTTGAAATCATTGTCTTTAAAGTTTTTAATGAAATATTATTGAGTATAAATACAATATCATTATATTTGGAAAAAAAAGTTATTTAATAAAACAATTTTGACTTCATTTTCCGCTGCTTTAGCACTTGCTTTCATTTATTAGTCCCTACCGTAGGCGTAGAGGGACTATAGCAATCGATAAATCGTTGACTGCATATTACTTTGTCCTTTGACCCGAAATATTTGCACAATACTTATTGTTGGAGCTATGGAAATAAAAGCATATATTTTTATATAATAAAAAGTAACATATATGTACTGATATGATTGGATAAGAGATTGGAGGTCTTATTGTTGGATTCACTATTCCCAATGTACTATATGACAACATATCCAAAGTTTTTCTCGTAGTCAATATGTTTTAATCATATATTTTTTCTGTATCTTGCTTCAAGGTTGATTAATGCTAGCATTAGTTCGAATGTTTGTATTAGCATTTTTTGCTACCCGAATATATCCACAAGTTTTGATATGTAATAAGCATATTGAAAAGTTTTGATATCCAAGCTTTGTAGTGATTAAGAATTTATAGCGTCTTTGGTAGATGTATATTTCTTAAAATGTATTGACACTTATTACGAGATTCGTCAATAGGAGTGACTGCGTAAATGTTCACATCACGCGACGTTCTGCAACACCCCTGACAACTTAAATGTTTGCATTCCGCGAGGTGCTTAGACAACTTGCGAGTCTTAAATGTTTATGTAAATACGGTTCTTGGAGTACATTTTTCCTCGAAATTTTCTATACAGTTACATTGAATTTGCACTTGATTGTCTACCGCCAGTTCAATAGCCATTGTATGTTTTGTCCTTGTTCTTCCATTGAAGCTACATACATTGTTTACTGGTTCAATGTCTGCTTCTTCTTTGATGGTTTGTCGGTTGCTGCCATTGTATGCTTCATCCTCGTAATCATTAAGGCTACATACATTGTTTACTGGTTTGGTGAGTAGTTCTTGTTCGCTGGTTTCTCGGTTGCTGCTTGTTGTTGTTTCACTAGTGATTCGAGCTATGCTTCTGCATTTCATCGTTTCGGAGTAAGTTTCGATGTAGTGGTTTCATTTTGTATTCCTTGTTTGCTGTTCATTTTGCAGTTTGCAAGTAAGACTGTTTTCTTATTTGTAGTCGCATGTTCCTTGTGTGTTTCCAGTTCCTTTTCTGTTTGGGTTGCAGTTTCGTAATCGTTGGAGATAAATATGTTGTTCATTGCCTCGGTGGTTCTTGTTGGTTCGTTGGTTCCTGAGTTGCTGGTTTTGTTTATTTGGCTGGGGTTTGCGCTTTGGGGCGATGGGGGTGCAGTTCGGCCTCTTCGTGCTTTCTCGTTGGTTTGGTCCTTGCTGGTTTCTTTTCTTTGATTCGACCTTGCAGGGTTGGGGTGTAGCGACGATGGTTGGAGTTTTTTTTTTTTTTGGATTGTTATTGTTTTGTTTGGGGCGCTTTACGGTGTTTAGCCCCTGCACCCATCAATGGATATGCAGTTGTTTTATTTTCCATGTTTGCTGGAGTCGAGATCTGTTATTCTGTGAGATTTTCCTGGATCTGCAGTGCTGCCATGAAAGAAAATAGTTTCTTGCAAAATTGTTCGAGGATTACATGTGAAGTTACAATACCCGCTGTTTTTTTGTTGGAATAAAGCATATGTATGTAGGGTACATTTATAAACCACGCATGGTCAGATGTGTGGATATGACATGACATGTCCTTCCTCCTCTACATAGACTGGTGTGCGCAGGATGCAATTTGTGTTGTTCTTGACATATGATATGTGAAATAAAGATTCTGCAAGATTATATTTTCATGTATGGAAGCATGTGTGGGTAATTAGACACGAAAAACTGAGAACTTGTATCGTGTGCACAACAGTCTATGTAGAGGATAAAGAACATGGCTAGAGGGCATATGTGGATAAATTCCTAGGGAAAAACAGAAATCGTTTAGCTGCGGTCATGCAGTTGCGTGATATTTTGTGCCTTGTAATATATTTTGGCCAGGGAAAAAAATTGTACACGTTTACAACCATGGATAGATAAGTGCAAAGGTTCATGTTTCTGCCTTTGTAGACTACTCGTTGAGTCAGTTTTTCTCTATGTACATATTTCTTGTTCTCCACTGAATACCAGCTTCCATTGATGTTCATTAAATTTTGTGGGTTCCCAAATTGAAACAAACATAGTAGCTGGAGAAAAGGAGAGAGTCTCGACTGCATCGGCCGAAGAGGATATAAAAAGGTGCATGCTCGTGCTATTGTTTCATATTGTGTTGTTTTGTATTTCATTTATGGTATGGATATGTGTTAAGCTAGTTGCGTGCCTTCCTACATGGTAAGTTTTCTTGGTTGCATACGTTTATTCATGCATACTAAGCTAGTGCATGTCCGTTGTGTTTGCGCTGCATTGCTGCATTTAAACAAACAAAATGGCTGGATAGGACGAATTACTCTTTGGCGGGTAAATAGACATGTTTCTTTTTGTTTTACATGTCTGTTTTCAAACTAACTTGCCTTCCCGACGATTGCATCTTCCGCGTTGCTGCCTTGGAAAAAATAGGTTGCTTGGACAGGGAGATGAATCTTCTATGCAACAACAAAGGGTTCTGTGGTACAATCTTCTAAAAGGTATACCAAGTGTGCTGGAAAATTAAAGATACAAACTAGGTGAGGGCATATAATATAGAATGCATATATTTTCTTAGTCCCGATGTCCATCTGCAAATGCTTGCATCAGAAAAAGTTGGACTAGTGAGACGACCATGAGCAGTTAGTCATCCCAGACATCGGCGGACCGACAAGGCCAAAGGTAAATATGCATGCGCTCTGCTCTTACTATGTTTACTAGACAAATTTCTTGGGCTATATATTCATCTATTGCATGGCGAATATGTTGATGCCATCTGCAGTACATGGTTTGCAGCTCGCAAGAAGTATCAACAAATATGAGCAAGACGTCGAACCTGCTGCATGTTCCGCAGACTAAGAGCTGTCATTGCAAAACTCTGGCTCCATAGTTCATCAAAAGTATGCGTGTACTTGTAGCACACTACCATTCACTTTAGTTTTCCTGTTCAAAAAATGTCTTCAGGTCTAGATATTTGACATCCAAAGTACTGCCAATAGAGGCATTGAACATCCGCCAAACTGGAAAGGTGTTCGTCGGGGACATAATGGTTGTCTATACCACCTACTTGGACAAGGAAAACAAAAGTAGACCCATTATGCGTGTTGATATGACAGACAAGGATGCCATGATGAAAGTCACATTGACTGTTCCTCCACAACTTGTCCATAAACATGCAGAAAAGATATTGCAATTTAATGGGATATCCATTACAAATTTTAATATATTTCCGAAAACAATATATGACCGTGGTGATTGCGATCGAATTATTTCGGTTAATGAAACAAGCATTGTGGAAAAAATTCCTCCTATTTGTTCAGAATACCGCTTCCTCCCAGACTCGACTATTAGGCAACTTGTACAGAGCACTGATATTTACCCAATGGGAACGATTGGGGTTGCTGTCACACTAGTCATGAAATTTGGGTCGCAACACATTCTCCATATAAACACTCGAGAGTAGGACAGTGAGAAGGCAATAGTACCGCTTTTCATATTCAGTTTTGTTGTTTACTTTCACTTCTGCATGTATGTCGAATAAGTTACACAAATATTGCACTGTTCCATCTTGCAGCTACAATTGTTCGATACGTATTCAGATTTGTTTTCATCAATAGAACAACAATTGCATAGAGGGTAGATTCCACTTATGTTGTTCAAAAATATAACAAAAAAGAAGGATGCTAGAGAAACGATCTTTTAGACAACCCAGTCAACGTTTGTAATAGAGTTGCGAGCAGATACAGTAAAGGATATGGATAAGCTAGCTAGCTCTACAATTGTTGTGCGTATACATTTACAAAATCATCCTCGCTTTGCTTATAGAAATAGATTTCAACAAATTTCTGCAGCTGTTAATTTTTTTTTTTGTTTTAAAGGGGAGGGTGGGATGCAGTTGTGTATTATATTGTTCAATGTATTAGTTTCTTTGCTCGCATTCCCAGGTTGAAGGTATTTTAGTTGTAGCCAATGTGTAATCGACCCCCTTTGAGTCTGTTTGTGCAAAATGCCATTCTGCTGCCTCTGCCTCCGCTTTGATAACTGATGATACAATTGATTGTCTGCGATGCGGTGAAAATGTCCATATATTTATGGACATTGCCTCAGTGGTGTTATTCGAACCGTGGGCAACAAAACCATGCATTGTACGATCAGGAAACCGCTGTTACAAAATGTACTTCATTAGTTGGCAGAGTTGTCGTATGAAACTGTTAGCAATATTTGTTGTAAGGGGGTTAGAATGCAAAGGAATGGGTTAAAACCCACTTGTCCTAAGTTTGGAATGCTTACGCGCATGTGGTAAGCTACAATCAAGTTTGGGTGGCATAAATTCACGCGCCCAGATCAACGGTGCATATAGGATTCCGTCCCCCCCGCCTTTCTACCTTTAAGTGGAGGGGGGCGGGGGGTCCGTAATCGAAGGCGCATCTCTTTGATGGTCCTGATCGGAGTGCTCGGATCAACGACGCTCAAGGCTATTCCGGACCCCCCCTTCCTTTCTACCTTTAAGCCAAGGGGGGGGTCCGGAATCGGACGCGCATCTTCCCAATGGCCGAGATCCAAGCGCCTGGATCAACGGTGCTCGTGTGATCTCATCCTCCTCAACTGCTCTATGTTTAACCAACGTGGGCCCTTCTCCCATTATGTCATCTTCCAGAGCCACCTTTCCCCTGTTGCCGTGTGTCATATGTCCTTCTCCACTCTTTAGTCCAGGTGGTCCTTTCCCCATCTCATCATCCACTCACCACCTGCCATGTGTCCCACTCCCCTCCACGTCAGCTTCCCACTAAAATGCGCCCATCACGTCTCCTCTCCTACCTCCTCCGCTTATCTCCTTTTGACATGTGTCTCCCCTGTAACCTCTCTCGCCCCCTCATCTCTTCATGCCTCGCCCTCATAGCTTTGGCGCCACTATTCCCGTCGTGCGCCCCATTCTTCGCGCTGGCCTCCACGTCTATTCATCAGGCCGTTCAGCCAATCCAGGTGGCAGCACGAAGGGCCGTCCACGTCCCTGAGGTGTCGAGTTGGCCAGACCATCCTCAATCCCAAGGAAGCAGTTATTGAAGCTGTTGGTGGTGGTTAGACATCGTCTTCGCCATAATGGGAAAGTCCGATGATGAATTAAAGGCACATTGATTCACCCACGGAGCTGTCAGAAGTCCGATTGCGTCCACCGTTGGTGCACAATTATTCAAAGATTGCAGGTGCAGATTGTCAGAAGCCATGCAGATGCAATGTTTTTAATGCGACGTCTCGGTTTTGTTGTCGTTGTTGTTTTGAGTATATGTAGGCGTTTTCGCCATTTTTGTATCTATTGATGGTAGAGCAAAGCTCCCGACTGTAAAGTTTTAACAACCATCCTGGTTTCCTGGTTATGCATCTGTGTTTGAGATTTCTTGTTTTATGACAAACAACTTTCCTTTTCCATCTATGTTTCGTCTCATGCCAGAGAGTTCATGATCGAATGCTTTGTATGAATTAGCACAATTATGTTATGATAAATGATTTATTGTCGCATTAATGTTTTCTCTGGTTTCCTGTGTTTGGGTGTAAGAAGATCTTGGCTTTAGATGCCTGCTCTCACAGTCTGTTAAGAACCTGACGTTTATAACAGTCCCCTGCACTCTTCTCAAACAAGTCTCCCCCCTACTCACCCTTATTACAACTCACTGTTTGGAGTTTCTCTAAGACCTCACTCGCTCATGCATGCCCGACCTAGTTTCAGAGTTGAGACAATATTGTTCTGGGTTTCCTCCCATTTGATCACTCCTTTATAACAAATCGTGACATTAAACTGATGGGTGTCAGGCTCAGCTCCTGCTAGCAATCCAGGAGTGACTTCTGAGGCTAACATTTCTGGCGCCTTTGCCGGGGATGAAATTGAATATTTTCCCCGGGATTGAACGACAACGATCAACTGATTCTGAAGGTGCATCAGATATCAGAACTTGAAGATTGCTACTGTGCACCTGGAGAATACATTGTGACGACTCCACTGGAGCAAACCCGCTGTTAATTGTGGCTTTCAGAGGCAGACACACGCGGTCTCATCCACACTTGCCTTTAGCTACACCGGAAGCTAACCCCGAGGTGGTTCGAAGAAAAGGAAAGATCTCTGCAAAAGAAGTTTCCATTGCCGAAACAGGTAATACGCCATCCCCTTCTGTAAGAACTCCTTTTTCTCCTCCTCAGTTTCTTAATAGGCCTCCTTCAGAGGTTTCTCGTTTCTTGAATTTTGGGAGTGTTCCTGCTGAGTTTTCCCTTCCTGGTCTGGGATTGGAGGGAGAAAGTCTCGTCACTCCCCTCTCCTCTGAAGCTGTTCCTTGGCGTAGAACTGGAACTATAGAAGATTTCCTCACTCCTGCACAAAGAAAAACACCTGCTGACTTGAGCTCGTTAGCCTTCTCCCTGAATCCTCTCTTGTTTCCCACTCCACTTCGAGACTCATTCCCAGTAGCCCCTTCACGAACTCCTTCTCCTCCAAGTTCTCCTCCACCTAATATCCCTATGGTTGGTGCTAATCCCCCTTCGAATAGAATGGACGCCATAGTCACTGCTAGGTATGCTCCTCTAATCCTACCCCATCCTATGAATCCTCTCCCTGCTGGAGACTATTTGAAATACATGCCCAAGTTCGCGGGAGAAGGAGACATAACTGCAGAAGAGCACTTGGCTGCTTTCTATAGTTATGCAGACAACCTAAACATTGAAAATGAAGATGTATGGATGAGAGTCTTTGTCCAGAGCCTGGATGGCGAGGTCAGGAAATGGTTTAGAGGATTAGCCCCTGGATCTATTGCTGGAATTGAAGCCCTGGATGGTGTTTTCCTGAGGCAGTGGGGAGACAGGAAGGATTATATGTATTACATGACAGAGTTTGGGTCCCTAAAGAAAATGGAAGGAGACTCTATCTCTGACTTCTCCAAAAGGTTCAATAAGATGTATAATAAGATTTCTGCAGAGATAAAACCCTCAGAAGCCTCTGCCCAAATTTCCTATGCTGGTGCATTTGACCCTGATTTTTGTCTTCTATTAAGAGAAAGAAGAGCCACCTTCTTAGCTCAGATGCAGGATGCAACCATAGAAGTGGAATCCAACATATTAGCAGCTGATAGACTGAGGAACAAGGCTGACGCAGACATAATAAAGGGAAAGTCTGAAGCCTTAAATTCTGGCCCATCGTTGCCCCACACTCAAGTGGATGAACTGACCCAGATGATGAAGTTTCTGTCTGAAGAGATGGAGAGACTGAAGGTGGAAAGGAAGAAAATGAACAAGGGCCATCAGAGCACCGATAATAAAGGGGGTTTCAGAAGGCCAAATAATATTTCTCCCCCAACTATGTACAGAGAGAAGGGAAAAGACAGGGACGACCAAAGAATTCAGGCTCCCTTTCAGAACAATTTTGTGGCCGATGAAGAAGAAGGGGAAACAGATGAGCCTGAGCCTAAAATCCACTGCTTAGAAGTCACTCCTCCTTTCCCTCATCTGACTCAATCAGCATACACGGAATCTCTCATGAACAGTCAGCTAAATGAATTGAGCAAAGGAGACAAGGCTAGTGGTGGCCGAGGCAGGTATAGCCCGAGGTCCGACAAAAAGACAACAACACCTGATGTTCCTGAGCAGTCCACTAGAACAGAGAAATCTGCTAATGAAGTAGCAGATGCTCACATAGGTAAGAAGGCTCAAACCCTCTCTCCCATTGTCCACAATCATGTTCCTGAAATAAGAGAAATTCCAAAGATTACATCTTCTTTTAATTTCGAGCATGAGATTCAAAAGATCAGAATCCCTGTGCCCCTCACCGAGCTAATCAAACATGAAGAATTCAAAAAATGCTTCTCTGAGCTGTTGAAATCTGAAGCCTCATGCCCTCCCACAGACTCCATAAACCTCCAAGATGAAAGGCCAACAATTGTCCTAGGCCCCATGGTAGATGATAGAGATGATTCATCCCCTCCCTTCTACACCTCCCTGAATATACATGACAAAGTGCTGCACAACTGCTTGATGGATTCAGGGGCTTCTCACAAACTCATGCCCAAAACTGTCATGGAAGAGTTAGGACTGGAAGTCACCCGAGCCTATCATGACCTCTATTCTTTTGACTCCAGGAGAGTTCAGTGTCTTGGAGTTATCAAGGACTTGGTGGTTTCTCTGTTTCAGTTGCCCATGAAAAGTATGGTCATGGATATTGTGGTAGCTGATGTTCCCCCCAAGTTCGGCATGCTATTGTCAAGTTCTTGGATTAAGCGGCTAGGGGGAACCTTGCATATGGACCTCACATATGCCACTATCCCAGTTTTCGAAGGAGAGCATAGGAGACTATACAGGGAATCCCAACTGGCCTACATAATTAGTGATGAAGCCAACCCTACCAATCATTCCATCTTTTCCTTGGACACTGATTTGGGCTCTAGTTTTCTACAACTCACTCATGCCCCCGAGACTCCTCTCAAACTCAGAAAGAAGCCCATTGTTTCCCATGAAGTTCCTCCCTCCATCACCCCAATCTGGAAAATGTTTTTTGATGGAGCCTGTTCCTGAGAAGGCACTGGAGCTGGGGTGGTTTTTATGTCACCTGCTCAAGAGACCATATCCCTGTCATATAAGCTGGAATTTGATACCACCAACAACGTGGCAGAGTATGGAGCTCTTGTTCTGGGTATGAGGGCTGCGAAGGAAATGGGAATTAAAGAGATAACAATATTTGGAGATGCTGAGTTGATTATCCAGCAGGTCAGAAATGCCCATCATGCTAAAAATCCTCGGCTCAAGAATTACAGAAATGAGGTATGGGACCTAGTTGATAATTTCTTCTTGGCTTTTAACATTTCTTTCATTTCGAGAGAAGAAAATACTGCAGCCGATTCCTTAGTTGTCTCATCTAGCTTGCTCAAAGTTCCTCTGCCGCCTATGGTCAAAATCGATGTTGAAATAAGATATAGACCCTCTGTACCGGACAATGTCAAACATTGGAAGGTATTTGAAGATGATCTGGAAATCGATAAATTTCTCCAATCCGTTGATGACTTTTCTGCGTTGCACATAGATGAGGATCCTAACATTGAAGGAGAACCTGACCATCACCCTGGAGAGTTTTTGAATAAAATTGCTGACCACCAGATTATTCAGCTACCAAGCAATCACATACCGAAAGGACTAATCCCATTGGAAAGGTTGTTCGATGGGAATGATGTGGCAGTAAAGGGTAGAGTTTCAGGTGATGAGGATGACACAACTGAGTGAAACATAGGCACACCAGAGGAGCCTAAGTTCGTCAAATTGTCAAGGAGTTTGACCGAGGAGCAGAGGGCCGAATATACTGAGTTGCTGAGGGAGTTTGCTGATGTGTTCGCGTGGACCTACGAAGACATCAAAACATATGACACATCAGTCATTGAGCACAAGATCCCACTGAAAGAAGAGGCTAGGCCATTCAAGAAGAAGCTAAGACAGATAAACCCCATGTTGCTACCTGTCATGGAGAAAGAGGTGAAGAAGCTGTTGGATGCCCAAATCATTGTCCCCTTGAGATACTCCGATTGGGTAGCCAATTTGGTTCCAGTAAGGAAGAAGAGTGGGGAAATCAGACTCTGTGTTGATTTCAGGAACTTGAACAAGAGCTCAAGGAAAGATAATTATCCCCTGCCCAACATGGAGCATATATTGTAGAAGGTCACCGGTGCATCCAGAATATCCATGATCGATGGTTTCTCTGGATACAATCAGATATCAGTCATGCCTGAGGACAGAGAAAAGACAACCTTCACCACTCCATGGGGCACATTCATGTATGCCAAAATGCCTTTTGGGTTGATGAATGCAGGAGCCACATTCCAGCGAGCCATGGACATAGCCTTCATCGGGGAAAAATATATGTTTGTGGTGATTTACCTAGATGACATAACAATCTTCTCCAAGACTGATAAAGAGCACCACTGCCACTTGAAGAAGGTTTTCCGGAAGTGTCGGAGGTATGGCCTATCTTTAAACCCCAAGAAATCGTTGTTTGCTATGTAGGAGGGAAATCTATTAGGCCATATAGTATCAACAGAGGGGGTGAGAATTGATCCTAGCAGGGTAGAAGCGATTCAGACCCTGTCACTCACTAGGTCTAAAAAAGAGGTTCAGGCATTTTTGGGGAAGATTAATTTTCTGAGGAGATTTGTCTCAAATTTTGCCGAGCTGGTAAAACACATCACAACCATGCTCAGAAAGGGAAATGAAGTAAAATGGACCACTAAGCCCAGAGAATATTTTGTCCAAATAAAGAAGGCGTTGATTGAGGCACCTGTGCTAATCAGTCCCGATTATTCCAAAGATTTTCTGATATTTTCTTTTGCTTCCTGTGATACAGTAGCGGCAGTTTTTTTGCAGAAAAATGATCAAGGGCAAGAGAAACCTATTGCCTTCTACAACAAGGCATTGAGAGACGCAGAACTCCGGTACGAGATCATGGAGAAGCAGGCCTATGCCCTGGTGAAGGCTCTTAAAGCTTTCAGAGTCTATGTCTTGCACTAAAAAATCACTGCATATGTCCCTTCAACCTCTGTGAAGGACATTCTTATACAGCCTGACATAGACGGGAGGAGAGGTAAATGGATCTCCAATATCCTAGAATTTGATCTGGAGATTAAGCCCACCAAGTTGATAAAGGGACAGGGTTTGGCCAAGTTGTTGGCTGAATCCAACTGCAAGGCCTTGGGAATTAACTTCAACAATGAGCAAGATGAGCCATCAAACAAGCATTTCCAGGGTTCCCTATCACTAGCATCATGCCCCTGGTACAAGGATATCTTGTACTTTTTGCAAGAATTAAATCCCCCTGATGGATTGGGAAAAAATAAGGCCAGGGCCTTAAAGCTCAAAGCGGTCAGATATTGCCTCATTGACCAAGCCTTGTATTGGAAAGAGCCTCTGGGGGTATTATTAAGGTATCTGGACGCGCAACAAGCCGAGAAGGTTATGTCCGATTTCCATAGCAGTCTCTGTGGAGGTCATCATTTTTGGAAGACCACAGCTCACAAGATCCTCCGAGCTGGGTATTACTGGCCCACCTTATTTACTGATGTCTGCAGAGAAATCAGAGCTTGCATAAAATGCCAGAAGTTCTCAGGAAAACAACAACTCAAATCTCTGCCATTAAAGCCTATAGTAGTTTCAACACCCTTTCAACAGTGGGGGTTGGACTTTATCAGAGAAATTCATCCTCCCTCAAGTGGCCAACACAGATGGATTCTGACTGCAATTGACTATTTCACCAAATGGATAGAATCTGTCCCTACCAGAAGCACTTCTTATAAAGTGATTATTAGCTTCCTGGAAGATATCATAGCTAGATTTGGCTGCCCTAGCAAAATTGTCACTGACAATGCCTCCCCATTTCGGTCTGAGCCTATGGTCAAGTTCTGTGAACAGTTCGAGATTTCACTGCTTCACTCTACTCCCTATTATCCTCAAGGAAACGGATTGGAAGAGTCCTCCAATAAAAGTCTGATCAAGCTCATTAAGAAGCTACTGGAGGATAATAAAAGGGCCTGGGACTCAAAGCTCAAATTTGCTCTTTGGGATGATCGGGTGACAACCAAGAAATCCCTGGGCATCTCACCTTTCCAACTTGTTTACGGAATAGAGGTTGTTTTCCCCACTCAACTCGCCTTATCTGTGGCCAATTTCCTCCAGGACTTTGAAGGAGAACCTAACCATGTGGTCAGAAGGATTCATCAGATGGTGGAAGTGAAGCAGATCAGAGAACAGGTCATGAACAGGGCCTACAATCATCAACAGAAGATCAAGCAGGCTTTTGACAGGAAGAANATCTAGTGCTCAAATGGGATGCACCTAGACAAGACAGGGGCAAGCACAGTAAGTTTGATGCCCTCTAGTTCAGACCTTTCAAGATCCTTGAGGTATTTTCAAACAACACTTACAGGTTGCAGGATCTGGAAGGCAAAGAAGTTTTCAATGGCCCAGTAAATGGGCATTTCTTAAAAAAATGTTTTCTGTGAGCCATAGTCGGCTCTTTTTGTTTTGTTTTGTAAATATTGTTTTTGTTTTCAACTTAATGACTCCATACCCCAACAACAAAGGCACTGAATCTGCAAAAGAGTTCTTAGAGCATCACAGGGACGACTCTATCCCCCATGGAGCCAAATGTTAGCGATATTTCTTGTAAGGGGGTTAGAATGCAAAGGAATGGGTTAAAACCCACTTGTCCTAAGTTTGGAATGCTTACGCGCCTGT